>JAMKQA010057233.1:0-13227 GCA_024699735.1 Posidonia australis
ACAATTACTGTATAAATGAAATAATTACGAAATAGTAACACGAAACTAAATTGTTACGACAAAATTACATTATTACATTAGTATTACTGATTTGGACCACAAACAGTAACACAAAACTAAATTGATACAATAGAAACCCTAAATATTTCACTTTTAATCCATACAATCTGTTCAAACATTATAACAACATCATAACAACATCCATAGAACATCATAACAACCCAAAAATAACAGAACATCCTACCAAGGTCAACTGAATTGGTAATACAAACCATTGTATTACTCCGAAGAGGAGGGTGGAGGAGAAGAAAAGAACACAGAGAGAGAGAGAGAGGCTGGGCTGCAGGACCTCCCACGTCCTGGCGAGGCCGCTCAGCCCGGCGAGGCCCGTGATATCCACCATGCTCTGGTCCGATGTCACCCCGAAGAACCTCCCTCCCATGTCGAACACAAGACAGTGGACACTCGAGCCCTGCCCTCCATCGACCTCGTACACCCCCGAGCAGACCTCCCACGTCCTGGCGACGCCGCTCAGCTCGACGAGGCCCGTGATCTCCACCATGCTCTGGTCCGACGTCACCCCGAAGAACCACCCTCCGACGCCTCTCACGTCCACAACCCACCCTCCCTCATCGGCGTACTCATAACATGCTCGATCCCTGTCCCTGTTCTGCAAATCTTTCCTCAAATCGTTGCTGTTGATTCTTCTGTGTTGGGTTCTGGCTTCCAGGTGCATGGGAAGAGGACACGGAGGAGGAAGTAAGCATGGATCTGTGACGATTATCCATCCGACGTGCAGACGTTATCGGACAGCAGGAAGCATCCGGTTCCAGCCGCAATGTAGTCCCGGCTGCATGGTGCAGGAGCGAGCGGAGTTTGCGATGCAGTCCCGACTACATGGCGCAGGAGTGGGCGGCTGGAGGAGCAGCGGCCGAAGGGCTTCAGGATGGGGAGGAGCGGGCGGCTATTGTAGGGTTTGGACGGGGGTTGGGGTTGGTTTAAATAGATTTTAGGGTTTAGATTTGGAGGGGAGGTTTTTGTTTTTTGAATTTTGAATTTTAAAGAAAAAACCACACACCAGATTTGCTGGTTATAAAAGTGGTTTTGAGATTTGAGGGAGCATGCAAGGCGTTAATCTTGATCTAGTTGTCCGTGTCTAATGAGGTTTTGCACGAGATTGTCCACAAGAAAAGCACAGCAAGTGCTTGGCGGAAACTAGAATCCTTATATACGACGAAGTTACTACTTAGTCTTGTACACTTGAAGCAAAAGTTGTTTACGCTTCATATAAGTGAAAATATGTCTATTAAACAACACTTGAATGAACTTACCTCTATTGTTATGGATTTAGAGAATGTTGATGTTAAAATTGAAGATGAGGACCAAGCCTTGTTATTGTTATGCTAGTTGCCACCATCTTTCAAGAATTTCTGGAAAACTCTTATCTCTGAGAAAGATTTCATCTCTTTTGAAGATGTAAAGAAATTCCTATTTTCAAAAGAATTGATAGATAAAAAATTAACTCGAGAAGGAGATGTGAAGAGTGAAATCCAATTCTCAAGGGAAAGACCCATGGAGAAAGGATCAAGTAGCAACAAGAATAAGTTCAGATCTAAATCTAAGAATAAATCTAAGATTTGCAACTATTGCAAGAAGAATGGTTATATCTTTGAAGAATGTTATAAACTTCAAAATAAAGAAAAAAAAGACTAATGGCAAGAATCAATGCAAACGCCCAAGCAAATGTTGCAGATGAAAATTCAAACAGTTTAGTTCTTCTGGCCACAAATGAAAGTAACTACAAGAATGAATGAATTATTGACTCTGGCTGTACTGATCACATGTGTTATAATAAAGATTGGTTTTCCACTTATGAAACAATAAAATGTGGAGACGTGCATGGGGAACGATTCACCATGTAAGACTGTTAGGAGAGCTACAGTTAAAGTTAAGATATATGATGGCATAGTGAGGACACTATCCAATGTTTGTCATATTCCAAATTTGACGAAAAATCTCATTTCTTTGGGCAGTCTTGAAGCAAATGGATTAAAATACTCAGCTAGAGGTGAAGTATTGATAGTTTCCAAAGGAGCTTTGGTAGTTATGAGGGCCAAGCGTATTGGAAGCTTTTATGTCTTGCAAGGGAGAACAATCACAAGTTCAAGTGCATTAACAACATTATCATCTCTTAACCATGAAGAAGATACAAGACTGTGGCATTTGAGGTTAGGACATATAAGTGAGAAGGGAATAACTTTATTGAGTAAAAGGAGACTCCTTAGTGGGCAGTGCATGGATAAGCTTGATTTATGTGAGCATTGTGTACTTGGAAAGATAAAAAAGGGTGAGCTGCAAGATAGGAATCCATAAAACTAAAGCTAAGTTGGATTATATTCACTCAGATTTATGGGATCTATCTCATATTCCATCTCTTGGAGGTGTCTGTTACATGTTGACTTTTATAAATGATTTCTCAAGGAAAATTTGGATCTACATAGTAAAGTATAAAGATGAGACATTGAAGTATTTTAAGTAGTGAAAAGCTTTAATGGAGAATTAAAATCAAGTGGCTTAGAACAAATAATGGATTAGAATTTTACAATTTACAGTTTGATGAATTTTGTTGATATGAAGGCATAGGACGTCATCGTATTACACCATACACTCCTCAACAAAATTGTATTACAGAAAGAATGAACAGAACTCTAGTTGAGAGAGCCCGATGTATGCTGTTGAATGCAGGTCTTTCAAAAACTTTTTAGGTCGAGGCCTTGTCAATTCTTTTTGGAGTACACTTCAAACTTTCTTCCGATCAATCTCCAGACAGAAGAAGAAAAGACTTAATTTTATGTCTCATGTTCCTTATTCCAGTGCAGTTTGGAGTATCATGTATGTTATGATCCAATTATTGCACAGACTGTTAGTGTTGTCAGTAGATATATAGCAAATCTAGGAAAAGAGCATTGGCAAGCAGTGAAATGGATTTTAAGATATTTCAAAGGTACTGTGGATGTTCGTCTGGAATTTAAAAAGAATAAGGGAAAATTAGTTGGGGGTTCGTTGGCAAAAGAAAATCTCTTACAAGATATTTATTCTCCATTGAAGGTTGCACAGTCAGTTAGAAGTCAACCTTATAAGTTACAGTGGCATTTTCAACCACAAAAGCTGAATATATGACTTT
The DNA here is from genome assembly GCA_024699735.1 of Posidonia australis. Taxonomy (NCBI): domain Eukaryota; kingdom Viridiplantae; phylum Streptophyta; class Magnoliopsida; order Alismatales; family Posidoniaceae; genus Posidonia; species Posidonia australis. The sequence goes on from JAMKQA010057233.1 coordinate 3,185, forward strand.
AGCAAAGGAAATCAAAAAAGTCATATGGTTAAAAGATCTGTTTATTGAGCTTCACCAAAAACAAAATGATTTTGTTGTGCATTGTGACAATCAAAGTGCCATTCATCTGTCAAAAGATCAAATGTTTCATAAAAGAACAAAACACATTGATGTCAGGGACTATTTCATACGTGAAGTCATTGCTGATAATGAGATCTAAGTAATGAAGATTGGTACTGCAAACAATTCAACTGACATGATGACCAAACCTCTTCTACCAACTAAGTTTGAGTTTTGTTTTGACTTAGTTGGATTGTGCAAACTCTGAAGGAATAGTCATTCACAGAGAGAGAGAGGAGTATCACACGTATGGGAGAATTCAAGTTAAGGTGGTGATTTGTTGAGATGCATGCCTTGAATTAACCTTATTTGGCAAGGCTACTGCATGATTATACTAAACCCTTGATCCACTGATTATGTATTATCTTGAGATAATTTTGAGATATTTTTATCTTAGGATATTATCTTAAGATAATTTAGGGATCTTTTATCCTAAGATATTATTTTGAGATATTTGAATATATTATCCTAGGAAATTAATATTTTTTAGACTACACGTGTAATTTTCCGGTCACTGTGATACTCTAGTTCTTCTTCGTCACTGGATTTAATTTCTAAATATCTAGTGGATTTAATTTCTTCTTCGTCCGTGGACGTAGATTTCAACTGAATTACATAAATCTTTGTGTTTTCTTGATATGTTTATTCTTTCTCTTCTCTCTTTTGTTTTCTTCTACGAGATTTGTTGTTAGTTTGTGTGATTCTACGTATTTTTCACACATTTTTTAAATAATATTCCACATTACAATTCATATTTGCAATTCAGATGGATATCTAAATTCCCAACAGCACTAAATATGTATTTTGTTTTGGAGGGATACTCAATGTATATGATAATCCAGGTTTTGTACGTTGTCTTTGACGATTTCTGTTGGTTTTCAGATGAAGCAGAATTGTAGCGGCTGTGTACTTGTTTGACGATGTAAATAGAACATGCAATATCAGTTGGTCCCTTTCAAACAATACAACATTATTATATGGTTTCTAATTAGCACAATTTTTACTGTTTATTAATGATTTACAGAATTACAACTGTTATCATAGTGTAATTAATAAATATTAAACCATCGAAGTGGAATCAGATACATTAAAACTAGTTAAGGACCATTTTTAGGAGCCAAGAAATAGATCTATATTAAACTATCGAAGTGTTGGCACCCAACACTATAGTGATCTCCAGTGATCTCTATAATCTCATTTGCTCATCAGTTTCATACATTCCGAACCTATTCTCATATATATAAATCTTGGTAACCTACTATAGTACAACCCACGAATTCTTACACGAAGATACAAAACATCGTTGGTGGAACCTAAACCTGTCAACTGGATTGTGTCGTGTACCTATCGTGTCGTGTATAAAAGTGTATATGTATATGTTAAACCCAAACATGACTCATTTAAGTATTGTGTACTTAATACTACACCCAAGGTCGAATTGTTTGTTAACGTATATACACAACATGACTCGTTAAGTACACGTTTAAGTGAATCGTGTCGTTTTGACACGATAACGATCCGATTGAGACAAGTACACGTTTATTACACGGTTACATGTTTAATACAAGATTATATGTTTAGTATACGTTTAACATTTACATGTTTTATACACGTAGAAAAATTAAAGACAAATCAATAAATCATGAAACCAATCATTCAATAATATTTCACAAGTTCCATTGTTCCATATGTTAATATCATAAGTCTACAACATATCATAAACATCCACTATTCAAAATAATGAAAGTTATAATCTATATACATGATTAGGTAACGTGTATTTATCAGGATTTTTTTACCTTAGACAAGATAAAGGTAACGACCCGTTTAATAATCGTGTCTACCAAATAGACAAGATAATTACATAAGACATGATAAAGGTAAACCCAAACACGGTTTATATCGTGTTGTGTTATCGTGTCGTGTCAGAAATTGACAGGTCTAGTGGAACCCAAGGTACGTATCATTTGAAACCATCTAATGATTGATATCGATTCATATAAAAATTTATGTATACAAAACTTTTTGCTTAAAAAATTATGCATGGGATCATGCATAGAAGGAAAATTTTAAAAGAGTCGACGCTCTCTTCACTATATTGTTTGAGCATGAGATATTTTATTTAAATCATTCTTTAGTAACAGGCTGATTTTAATTATCTATGTAGGCGTAACTTATGAGCGTCTCGAAATAGCCTTGAATTGGGTGGTGAAAATCCTATTCTTCATTAACCCTTATTGTGACTAGAAATTATATATTTCCACGACTGGTATTACATGTTACATTTTTTGTGCAAACATGGTGCATTGCATGAGATGATGATCCACGAGAGCACAAAAAAGATAACTATACGTTTTGTGCCATTGATGCTAGTCAACATCTGATGGATTTAGAAGCTGCATTCATAATGAACAAAACTCGAAACATAACCTCTTAATTTACACAAATTGACGTTTGCAAATTGTATTATATATGTTTTTCTTAGTACCATTTACATATTTTCTCACCAAAACAATGCTTTCCTCAGGTTCCTTTTTTCTCCACATGGTAAATTTATGATTGGGAGAAATCCAACATGACTCCTTCAGGTTTTAAACCTAAGAGGAACTGTGGCCAACTCAACTACTACAGTTGTTTTTTTTTCCTCAGGTTCCTTTCGACGTCTAGACTTAGAAACCATTGTGATACTTCCCCAAGTATCATGATTCATGAAGAACATGATCCCTTATTATTGGTAAACCCCATCTCTACGAACATATCCAAGTGGATCTTCCATTAATTCTCACCCTCTGCAGATTAAGAAAGCACCTTTCAATAATTCATTCCCCAACAAAAACAGCACCACAAAGGCACTTGGACACTCACACACACACACACGTCTCCTCCCTTCCTTTCTCCTTCTACCTTCCCCCCCACCCTTTAAATACCACCCACCCACTACCCAAAACACCACCATCCCAATTCATCCTTCTCTTCTCAACTCAAACCTCTTCAACTACAGCTTGAAGCTATAGTGATCAAGCTCAAGACGTGCCATGGAGACAACCTCAGAACCTGCAGTGGCGACCAAGAGGCTGTGGCACGTGGTGCGTGTGCTCTACTACATGCTCCGCAAGGGCGTCTCCAAGCGCAAGCTCACCGTCGACGTCCACCTCCTCCTCGAGCGAGGCAAGCTCGCCGGCAAGAAAGCGATGTGCACCCTCATGTTCCTCCACCACAACCACCACCACCACCACAACCCTTCCTCGGACTTGCTCGTCTCGAACAAGAACAAGAAGCAACTCGACCGCTGTGACGCGAAGGCTATTCAGAAGGCCTTCGAGATTCTCAACTCCAAGGCAACAGACGAGGATTCCGACGTGGTTGGTGATGACAAGTTCATGGTAACTCCCCTCTGGAGCTTCGGGAGGAGCCCGGCAGTGGTGAGGCAGCTCCGGATCACCGACTCACCGTTTCCGTTGAAAGAAGAGGAGGAGGAGGAGGAGGAAGGTGGCGGTGGTGGTGTGGACTTGGAGGCTGAGGAGTTCATAATGAGGTTCTATGAGCAGCTTAGGCAGCAGCAACGGACGGAGGAGATTGAAGAAAGGGCTTTGCATGCCTGAGATTGGTTTGAGAGAGGAGGACAGGAAATAATATTGGCTTGGAATGTAGTTTTTCCTCTTTGGAGTTGTTGATGGGAAGAGGTTTAGAATAAGCAAGTCTTTATGTTTATATTTTCTTCCATGATCTGTAAGTGCTGTAAACAAGTTGATCTGCATTAGTTATATTAAATTGGGGTTGGTTCTCAAACTTTTCCCCCTCATTTTCTCTCATCCAAGTTCTCATCAAATGCTTGTTGCAAGATATATACATATCCCCTGAATAGAGGATGATCTCTTGCTTAGACAGACCAGGATGTCTGTTCATGTTCCCATCTGCAATGTCTTATTTGAGGTTGAACTCGAGTTGGCTAATAGCATATTTCATGGTAGGAAATTATTGAACAAACAGAATGTTTTCTAAGATAAAACGTTATTCATGTTGCAGAATGTTTTATTTGATTGAGGAATGGCTTTTCTATCCAACCTTTTCAAGGAATGGCTTCTAAAAGAAATAAAATTTTGATGTAAATGCAGTGGTTGACGCCTTCATATGCAAGTCATTCTATTCAAAGAGGTTCTTACGTAAAATATATCTTTTATCTAAGATATATATGATGGATGTTGTGTCGTATAAAGGGTGTGAATGTTATTGACTTAATGGCTTCTACGTACTGGGGAAACTTATGATATTAAAGTTGCAGTGGATGATTTCTTTCATTCTTTTGGTAAGGAATAGTGGATAACTTAGATATGCAGATCTGAAAGTTTTGACAAATAGTACCCAACACATTCTGGTTTAGAACGTGACATTCCATACCCAACAATTTTGGCCGGACATGTCAATAGCGTTACTTAGATAAGTACGATTGATGTCACTATATCAGCTTCTAGATGCCGATAACAATATTGCCCTTGTACAATATATATTCGCATTTGAAAAGGAAAAGAGTCTTTTGTTAGTGTAGAAAAGACAGAGTCTAAGTTAATAGTCAATAAAAAAGATGAACGTCAAGCCAAGCCATTGGTTGTTTATTTGTGTATTGGTAAGGGTTGCACGCTGGGTTACTCAAGTAGAGGGGAAGTCATACTTTCCTATTAGTTATGAATCTCATAAACTGTAACGAGAAAATATATATATATTATTAAAAAAAAAACTTTCATTTTATCTTAATGTCAAATTTAAACACTAGCATTGTTAAAAAAAAAATTCTTTTTTCCATTATACTCTTTTTTTTATAACTCCCCTCTTTTTTCCTTATTTCCTTATTTACGCTTGTAGTGAGGTTTCTCCATTTCCACGTCTAACAGCGAGCGTCAACTCAGTCTTTGCTTTTAGTGACAAACCTCCTCCTCCTCCTAATCTCTCATTGATGCTCAATCTCACCAAATCATCCCATCCTCCCCGCTCTCCTCTCGAAGAAAGAGAAAAAATTCATTGTTTTAAGCTAAAAATTGGATCTTTTGAACAATATGTTCTTATCCTTTTCAAAACTATCTTCATTTCCATCCTCTTCGGTTGCAAGTATGTTGAATCAAGTATATAACCACTATCAAAGTTGAACTTAACACAGCAAGAAGAAGAAGATTGTTCGAAAAGTAGGTTATTTTATTATTCTAAGAAACAAAAAGAAGAAATCCGATCCAATAGCAAGGAAACTAATAATAGTAGCGTCAAGGAGACATCTTCTTCTTCTCCATCACATTCTCCAAGCTAGAGGTCGTCCGACCGTCTCTCCAATCTACACCTTCGAGCTTTAAAACAAGAACAATCAACGATGGCAACCCAATCCATCGCCACCACCACTCATGTGGCCAACAACAGGGTGCAGGCATTATCTATCCTTTTCCATGTTGGCAGATAAGAATCCCTAGGCATTTGTGAGGTTCGAGGAACAAAAGGAACTCAATGGTCATGGTAGGGTTCGTAGAAGATCCATGGGTGCTCAACCCGTAGCTACGCCCTCTGCTCTCGCCACACGAAAGCTCTATGTTGAAGAATTTGGAGAGCTTTATTAAGTCTTCGGGTAATTCTCATGGAAGATTGGTTTCATCATCTAAGTCACTACCATTGCCTCCATTTTGGGACATTGTGGAGTTTTCAAGTGAAGAAGAAGAAGATTAGCTAGTGTTTTTAGGTAAAAAAGAGGAGAAGAAGGGAAGAGGAACATTTTTGTCTTAAATTATTATCAAACTACAAAAACTTAATAGAAATACTAAATTAAGAATTAATATATGTTGAAGATATCAAAGTAAATCATATTAAAATTGAAAATACTAAAGTAAGAATCAAACATAATTTAAGGTATCAACATAACAATACCTGTAATTACGATTCATAACAAATGAGTCATGTTTTGATTGAAGAACGTTAAAGAAATACCTATAATATACTAATACATAATTCGATCTGAATCAACAAGAACGACACGACACGTTACCACCCAACGTCTGATTGTCATCTTCGAGTATATACATCTTATATATTTGCCAATCTATGCATTTATTATTTAATTACGTGTACATACTTTGTCCTGTGTTTGAGATGAAACAGCAAGGAAAGCTAATTATAATATTGACTAAAACAACTTCAGAAATGAAAGCTACTTCAAGTTTGCAACGAAAGATTACTTGCCATGTTAATTCCTTTTCACGGATCTCAAAGAAATGCGGCCATCACATGCCGACACATTGGCTTAACCTTTGGCATTAATTAATTGTGGATTTCGATAACCATAATGAGTTAGCACTTGAATGGCCTGTTGTAATAAACTCCTTGGACCATACAACATAAAGCTTAAACAGCAGGAAAGCAGAGATTACATTCCGAAAGAGGGTGATTTCTTCCGTATATATATTACCAACTTGGGTAAGCTTTTGTTGCAGCTTTCTCTAGTTTAAGTTAACAGCAACATTAGAGTAATGGGTTGGTATTATCTTTGATTCTTTGGTTCTTTCTCAAACTTGTAGAAAGCAAAACTAGTAATGTAACATTTCTAGATTTAGTCTTACATTATTTAAAAAAAGAAGTAGATAGGATTAAATAAATTTCAGGATTAATTATCATATCAACTTAAACATTTTAGATACGATTATTAAGTCTAAGGTTGTTAGAGGTTAGTTAGGCCTGAATTGTTACAATTTTTGGGCTGAGGTTGTTCTCGTAATCGAGTCTAAAATGCTTAAGTTGAAATTGATATGATAAGTGATCCTAATTTTTATTTAATCTCACTTACTTCTTTTTCTAAGCAATATAAAACTAACTATTGAAATATTACAATATCCTCAATTTGAACGTCTAATGGTCATAACCAAGTGATATAAGATTCTTGAGGTGACTTCCATTGCTTTAAGTATATCACTTAGTTCTAACGTTTCTAGCTAGTACAATATCGTTTCTAGTTGGTTTAAAAATCAATTTTCACAAATACTCTCTTACTGGAATTGGGGTTCCAATTGACTTCATTAATAGGTCAGCTCTTATACTTGGCTGCAACACAGTTACCCTGTCTATACTCTACCTTGGACTTCCACTGCACTTCAGGAAAAGCCACCTTCAATGACTGAGCCCCAGTGATTGACAAAATCTTTAATAAATTATCTCTTTGGTAGGTAAAGAATCTTTCTCTTGGGGGAAGATTAACTCTGGTAAATTCTGTCCTCTCAGCCATCCCTACCTATTTCCTATCTGTTTTACATCTTCCTAAAAGGGTTGGAGAGATTATAGACAAACTTAGAGCCAGATTTTTCTGAAAATCAAATGATTCCACTTCATCCTTCGGCCATTTGGTCCGTTGAGGCCTACTTTGCAGATCAAAGTAACAAAATGGTTGGGGAATTATCAACATTAAGAATTTTAATCTAGCCCTTAAATCCAAACTTTTATGGCAATTACTTTCAAACTCTTGCTCCTTAAAATGGAAAGAAATTATTAAAGCAAAGTTTTTCACTAGAAATTGGCCTAAGGTCATTCTGAACTCATCTCCAGGTAGAGCTTCTCCACTATGGTATGAATTGAGAAAATGCTTCAATCTGGTTAATTGTTGCTCTGAATCAGTGGTTCACAATGAAGCCAGCACCATCTTCTGGGAAAGTAAATTGTGCAATGGGATAAAACTTAAACACTATCTCCCAGATTTATTCACTTTAGCCAAATACAAAAAAGCCTCATTCGCCAAAACTGTTGAAATTTTTAGAACAGACTTTGATAGTCTATTTGCTTGTCCACTGCTAACTGTCAACACTGAATTCTTCCAGGACCAGGCTGTAACATCTGTGTCTGGTTTTTCCATTTAATATAAACCATGGATTTATTGTAATTATTTGTGTATGGTTTATTAATGGTAAATCCAGTTTGTGTTTGTTGGTTGTGGGCTCCCTCTGTGTTTTGTGCCCCTGGTTTCTCCCCTGTGGTGTGATTTCTTTGGCTTGTGGGTTTGTTTTGCATTGGGACTCGTGTTTGTGGTGGACCCACTTGGGCTTGGGGTTGGACTTGGTCAAAGGAGCCCAACCCCCATGTGAGGAGAGACAACGGTGCCCGTGACCCGCACCCTCTTCTCCGGATCTCGTGAAACCTAGCAGGGGGAGAAGGATGCTCGTTCCGTCCCCTCTGTCCAGAGCCACGCGTAGCTGGTGGACGCCAGCAGGATTCTGGGATGGCAGGTGTTGGGGGTGTTAAGAGGAGGCGCAGTGGCTGTGTTGGGGAACGGCAGGCCGTGGGAAGGAGAGTCTGGGGTGAGTTGCGTGCAAGAGGAACTTCGTGCCCAGAGGAGGTTGTGCGAGCTGAGGAGAGCTTGCATCAAGTCTCGCCGGAGCACGTCAAGCACGCGTGGAGCTCACCGGTGCCAGGTACGCGTGCTTGACGTGCCAGGTAATTTTTGTGGCATGTATGGGGGGTTCGATCCTTACTCCCACTTTGGGGAGAAAAGGGTGACGGTGGCCTGGGGAGTTTTCTGCAACAGCAGAAAACGGTATGCCGAATTGGTTTCGGCATACTGAAATGCTCCCAAGTGGTACCCTGCGTTATGGTTTCGGACGACCGGAGAAGTTTGGTCGACCGATTTGGCAGGGACTGTTAAATCTGACAAGGATTCGGTATACCGAAATTCGTCGGTATACCGAATCAGGAGTTTTCGGTATACCGAAGCCCCCTTCGGTATGCCGAATCAAGGGATTTTGGCATACCGAAACAGAATTTGATATGCCGAATCTGAGCCCTGAACTGATTTGAGAAATGCATAGAAAAATGATGATTAAATATGGATAAATATATGATAAATGTATGAATGCATGGAAATGACTTTGTGAGATGATGCATGCAAGCATGTTGTTTTTTTAATGATGTTTTCCATGAAATATTGAAGCATGGCTTCTGTGTATGGATATGGACCCGTGTGAGGGGTGATTTCATAGTGTAAAGACCATGAAAGGATGTATGGGTTTTAAAGACCACAGGTAATGATTTGATGCATATTGCATGTGATTTGCAAAGAGCTCTATGAATGGAAAATGATTTTGATAAATGTTTTGAAAAGATAAATTGCTTATGATTTTAAAGAGATTAAAGGATATAGTAGGAATCACAATGAAACCAGGATTTACCGACGAGGTAGTGAAACCTCTAGAGATGTCGAGGACGTGTCCTTGGTAAATGTGGTTGCCGAGTTTGCGGTCCGAGGTAAAAGCCTCGAGACTGTGGTGGTATTGTAGGACCCGGGGTATGAGAGACCCGGACTACCCTCAGTGCCGGTACTGGAAGGGTCTGGGGTTAGAGTCTTTAGGTGCTCGGGCACCAGGGTGTCCCTAGGACGCACTCCGTGCTTGTACCCGTAAGGGTACATTTTGAGGCTGCGGTCGGGGCGGTTGAACTCCAGTACGGGGTGGTTCATCGCGGCACTGCAGTGTAGGTGTGGTGACATGGAATCCTCATCAGCTGCTTGAGGCCAGGTCGATCGCCTGTGGCCAGGGTGATGCGACCAGTTTTGGAATGGAAAAGTGTGGATTTGTGTGTGTGGACTAGTTCCTAGCCCGAATTGTTATAAATTGTGCTAATGGTTTTTAAATGATGTTTTGGGCTAGGAAACTAGATGAAATGATTTGTTTCTCCAGTGTTGAGAATAAATATTTATGAACGAGCATAAGGTTTTGAAAGAAAATAAAATAAAATTTCAAATGCCATTGTTTTCCATGTTTTCGGGTTGAACATGTGATTTTGGCAATGATAGTTGTTTGGCAATGGTTTCCAGTAGATTTTAGCGTTGCTTTTGGGGCACGTACTGGGTGACATTCCTGTCACTCACGCGTGTTTTTCCTTGTCCCATTGTTTCAGGTGCTCAGGTGTAGGAGCAGTCTAGTCTGGTGCATCTT
>JAMKQA010057234.1:0-11283 GCA_024699735.1 Posidonia australis
TTAGTTTAATTAAAGTTTTTGGGTTTTAATTGGAATTCTGGGTTTTAATTTAGGTTTTTAGATTTTAGACATGTTTCTTAAATTTAATTAGGTTTTTTGGATTTTAATTAGGTTTTCCTTGAAATTAAATGGATTGAAGTGGTTTAAAAATTTGATTTTATTTGGTTTTGACTTTAATTATGGTTTTCACTTGATTAAGTTGGATTTTAAATGTTTTTTAGTGGATTTTGTTTGCTTTGGTTTTTAAATAGGGTTTTACTTAATTAATTAAGGTTTTAAGTGGATTTAGGTGAATTTTGTTTACTTTTGGTTTTAATTAGTAATTTTACCTGATGAATTAGGGTTTTAAGTGTTTTTAGGTTGATTTAAGTGGCTTTTGTTTAATTTTGGTTTTAATTAGTTGTTTTGGCTTGGATTAAGTTTGAGTGGGCCTAATGGGCTTGTGTGAGCCTAAGTAGGTATGTTTGGGCCTAATGGGCTTGTGTGGACCTTAGTGGGCTTAGGGTTCTATGGAGTTAGGGTTTTGGAGTGGTGGTCGCAACCAGAGCATCTTCCAGCGGAGCCTACCGCCAAGTGACTGCAAAATCGGGGTGTCTACAATACTATATAGAATTTGTAGCAGAATAAGATTCATTATTAACTGGGGCATGGATGGGGGTTGGTGGGTGGGATTCAGAGGCAACTTCAGTAGGACCTCCAAGATGATTCTTCTCTAGACAGTCGTATACAACTAGCACTTTTTTGAATTTGGCCATTGATAAATTCCTCGCTTTAATTTCAACCTCCACATATTTGGATGTTTCATCCACAGTATGAGTGGATTCGATTTGAGGTGATTTAGTGGATAGATTGGCTGGATAATTGTGACCTCCCCCAGAAGCAGGAGGAGTAGGGGTAGGGAGAATGGCAGTTGTGTTGACTGAAGATGTGTGGTAGGACTAGTAGGTCTTGTCAATACATTCTTCCCATTTCTGGAATTCTTATTACCTTTGCCTCCTCTCCAACCTCTATTATTTTTAAAAGGTTTACGGATAGAATGAAGGCCACTGGGTCCAGATTGAGTCGGAGTGGTACTAGTGGGCCAAGCAGGGAAAGATTTAGAAGTGGGATTAGAAGTGGGAACACTAGAAGAACATATACCCCAACTGCGCCTAAATTTGATGGGATAAACAATGTTTCCAAAGGCAAAAAAGCGACAATCAGGGATGTCTTTACTTGGGTTGATCTTAATTCTGACTCTGGAGTACCTAAGGAATTTCACAAATTCAATAGATAAATCTACTTCCAGCAACTCAGCAAAACCAGAGATCATATGGTGGAATATGTCTACATTACAAAGATGATGTGGGATTCCTTTAAGCCTAATCCATACCCCTTCTTCCTTCAGGGTGAAAACCACATTAGAGTTGGGGGACCAGGGAATGAAGGAGGCAGATATCATTTGAAGAGATGATCCGTACATGTTTAGTTTATCATTTCTAGCTTTAGTTGAGGGGAAAACCAATAAAAATTTTACAGGAGAAAAAACCTGAACCTCCACTTCAGAGGCCCAGGGCCAACAAGTTTTGATATGATCTGCTAGTGACTCCCTAGTTATCTAAGAGGAGTGGGAGGTGACTATGGCACTGTGTGACAATGTTTGATATTAGTCACACACGACTTCAGTTGGGGGTAAGATAGTGGGATTGTGAGGGGAAAGACCAGCCATACTGTGAAAAAATGGGGTGGAGGCTGGAGAGGCCTGAAAAAATTTACAAATTGCTACAGAATGAGTAGAAGATTTACACCTAAAACAAACTCCTGAAAACTTATAGTTTTTTCTTAGATGTCCTCGTAGGCCACAATTAAAGCATCACCCTGACGAGCGACAGAAGCTTACCCTAGGAGAACATGATTTCTTCTTAGCTACCACCTTCCAGTTGCCTTCCAAATTCTCTTGGGTGGTAGAGGAAATGAAGTTTCCACACGAAACACCAGACTTAGAAGAATGGAAGAGGGGTTTTGCAGGGGAGGATAGAATTGCAAATCAATTGCCAGCCCTAGAATATCTTTCCGCAGAAGGTAGAGGAGAGGGAGAAGAGATATTTAGAAGTCATGTATTGTGTCACCGGCCATCATTGGTGACCATCACCATTTGTTGTCTAACTATAGACAGTGGCTGAAAGTAGTCGCCGACCAACTCAGTCGGAAGTTGTCATTGGCCAATTTCGACCAACTACAATTAGAAGTCGTCATCGACCAATTCCAGCCAACTCTGGCCAACTTTGGTCGTTGTGACAGACCAATTCCTACTAGTGATGGTCAGTAGCTAACTCCAATGACGATGGTCGATGGTTGTCGCGGCCAACTTTGATTGCGATGGCCGTCGGTGTTGGTTGGTAGTCTCCAGTTGCGGATCAATTCCAACCAATGATGGCCAGTGGGAAGTTGCCACTAGCCAACTTTGACCGTCGTCCACGTTCATAGCTGTCAAAAAATGAAAAGAGTATTTTTTTATCTTTTAACCAGTTATTGAGTATTAAGAAGCTACATAAAAATTAGAATACCAAATAAGATTATGATAGGTGGGAGTTTACTTTCAAAAATCTTCATTTAAAAGTTTTCCTAAAAAAATTCGATTTTTAGAAAACTTTAGTCTACAAAAGTTGAACCATGCACCCCCTTAGTTAGAGATGCAAATTCAAATGTTACATACCATAACTATTTCGAGATTTAAAAAAAAAAAAAGGGCGAAAGCATTCAACGAAGGCTATCGTGAAGATATGCAGGCAAACAACATGCTGAGATTGCGATAGCAGTTAATTTTATATGAGCTGTCAATATGTCTAAAAATTACCTTTCAAAAGAACAATTTTTTTTTGATAAAAAACACATCGTGGTATAAGTTATACATTACTTGGATATAAACTACATGCGTCCTTGGCTAGCTTGTATAATTTTCTGTAATATTTGGGTCTAGATTATCCTAAATAAATTAAATTAATTATTGTAATCTGGATAATTAGTTTAATATGTTTTTGTGTTGGTCTCTCCTTGATTTAATTGGTATCTCTGATAATATTCTCCTACTATGTGGTGTTTGGACTTGTATGTGTGCCATGTGTGTGTGTGTGGGGCTTGAATGGAGCCGACGTCAACTCTCCACAGTATCCTGCAACTTTGAGCCATGACGCATCTCGGATTTTACTGAGATCTTCAGTGACTGTCCTCGACAGGTGCCGACAAGGAGAACGGTGGGATAAATGGGAAATGGTGGAGAATTTGGAACCACACGTTGAAAGAGAGGAGAGAAATTTTGGGCAAAAACCCAGAGAGGAAGTGAGAGCCAGAGAAGAAGGAAAGAAAGAGAAGAGAGAAAGGAAGAAGTGGTTGTTGCTGGTGGAAGGAAAGACTACCGAAGACCTGAGAGGTTGGAGAGACACCAATGGGTGAGAGGAAGATCATCCAAGGAAGAGGGATCGTCGGAGTTCACCAGTAGTGTACACGACCCAACCTCTACTTCCTCTTTCAATTTGAGCTTTGAATGCTTGATTCATATTATGAATTTAGTTAAGAAGCATGAATATGAGTTGATTAGCATGATATCATGATCGTGTGAAGATTTGAGAATTTTTCATGATCTATTGAGAATTTTAGTGAGTTTTCCATGATGATTGCTACCATGGTTTGAGATGCATCATGTGTGATTTTGATTTTATATCTTGAGATACACGTCATAGTTTTTGATGGAACTTATCCCAAACGAAAGTAGACTTGGCATGCTAGATTATATGTTTTATGCAAAATTTGTGGTTCACCAGAAAAGGGTTTGCTGGAGGTTTCAATTCCGACGAACGAATGGTTTGGGGGCTAGACTCTGTTCCCTGAAGACGTAGATTTTGGCATGCCAGATTCCTATAAGTATAGGCCCAGATGCCTGTTTTTGGTCGATCGAAATCATTTGGTTTACCGAATCATGCCAAATTCCTGTAAGTATAGGCCCAGATACCTGTTTTTGGTCGACCAAAATCATTTGGTCTACCGAATCAAGAGATTTTGGTAGACCATTTAGATTTAGTTTGCTGAATCAGGGCCTTGAGCCATTCCCAGGGTTGGTCTAGTTTGGTATATCAAAGGAATTCGATTTGCTGAATCAGGACCCCAGATTGATTTGTTGAGTTTTCCTAGTTAAGTAATAATGCCTGATTTGGTGTTTTTGGTATGTTTACTTAATAAGAATTACAGAGAAGTTATTTCAGAAAAGAAAAGTTTTACAGAAAAGATTCCCATAATAGGAAAGATTTAGAATAGAGATTTCGAGGAAAGACACATGTTTTATAATGAGGTTGTCTAAGTTAGTGGCCCCGATTAGAGAAACTGGGAGTCTAGTCTTATAGAAAAGATTCCCATAATGGGAAAGATTTAGAATAGAGATTTCGAGGAAAGACACATGTGTTATAATGAGGTTCTCTAAGTTAGTGGCCCCGATTAGAGAAACTGGGTGTCTAGAGAAATGTGTTGAATGGATCGGGTAAGATGACTTGTGAGCTCAAACACCAAGAAAGAAAGGGTCGTTGAAAGAATGCATCTTTGTACGAATAAGAAAAATAAAAGAGAAAAGAATAGTAAGGCCCATTGGCCAGGACAACGGCATGCCTGTATGAAGACTTTCAACGTGGTAACGTAGGAAATTGTGACTGGTGCCTCTCCCTCCGTTTGTAGCTAGGTTACTTCTAATCAAGGTGGCACCAGAATAGAATAGAGATTTGTAGATTTGAGATCTAGAGTTAGATTTAAGCTAGAATCAAGTTGTGTTTTGGCTTCTGTGTTTTAGCCAGATTCTAGCCTAGATGAAATTAGAGTTTTAGGGTTAGTCCAGCCAAGAGTTGTGTTTTAGCTAGATTTGAGATTTTGTTTTAGGTTGGAGTCTAGTCCTAGAGATGTTTTCCAGGAATGCATTAGAATAGTGCATGAGTTTTAGAACAGAAAGAAAGATTTTAAAAGAGCATGATTTACTAAGTTTTCCCAGAAGAAGATTTCCAAAATTTTAATAAGAGATTTATTCAGAGTTTTGGTTCCAGTGGGAACCTCGATTAGAATATTATGGAGGAATTTTCTAGAAGAGCTTTAATGATTTTAAAAGCCTAGATTGTAATTTTTCTAAATTTTGTTTCCGTTATTTTTTGGTAGCGCATATTGGGTGATTTAGAAGTCATTCACGCGTGTTTGGCTTTGTTTGTTCTCAAGTGCTTAGTTTGGAGTGCAGTCCATCCTGGTGTTCAGAGTCAAGAGGCATTAACCGCACACAAAGGTTTTGGGTAGATTACAATTTATTTTCTTTACTAGTGCATTTAATCCTAGTTTAGTAACTTATATTCTGTAGCGTTTGATTTGGGAGTGTAACAGAGTGATATCAGAGCAGTCGGTTGGACTAAGTACACCAGCTTGGTGGTGTCCGAGTTAATAGCTCTGTAGGACTGCACAAGAAAGAGAGTTGCACCTGACATGTGTGTGTTTTTGTGATGGCAGTAAGATGCCGAGAGGCCGAGGCTGAGGCAGAACCTTAGCATCAGGGTTTGGTGTAGAGCAAGGCGGAGGTACCTGGAGAGATATGAAACATGAGATAGGCATGATGATGCGCGGATTTGTCCAATCCATGGACTGAGGTCACAAAGTTGAGGCCAAAGGTGACCCATGGATAAAGCAATTATGCTAGTTGAGGGCGCCAACTGTGGATGGACGCGACCAACAGAGGAATGCGAGGCATGGCTCCGAGTGGTGGAGAAGGCACTGGAGGGCATGGAGTGCTTGACAGATAAGTGGGTTCAGTTAGCCAAGTTCCAACTTAGAGGGGAGGCTGACAAGTGGTGGAGGTCTATACGTCGCACAAAGTTCTCCAACCAAGATTTGTTGATGATAACCTAGGAGAGTTCCAGGAAGTATTTAATGAGAGGTTCTTTCTTAACATGAGAAAGACAAGTTCGACAGAGACTTCAGGAATTTGAAGCAGCGAAATTTCTCTGTGGCAGAGTATGAAGTCGCCTTCCATCGACTAGAGCGGTTCTCCTAGACTATCGCCACCGAGAAGGGTTGAGCAAAGAAGTTTGTGGAGGGGCTGACTCAGCACTCAGGTCCAGATTTCTTGGGTTTCGGTGCTAAGGGTCAAGCTATGAAGTTGCCAAACATCCTTGTAGTAGCTCACTACAAGGACGAGCATCGATTGTTCTAGGAAGAGTTCCCTAGAGGAAAGGGGAAGAGATTCTCTGAGCGACTTCTACTTCTAGTACGCTTAGCTCAACAAGTTCTGGAAGCTCCGGAACGAAGAGAAAGGAACACTTTGAGTCTGCTATGGAAAGACGCAGTGTTGCTGGGAAGAGTAACACCGGACCCAGTCAGACCAGTTCCACCAGTGGTGCAGGAAGAGAACCTTGCAATATCTGTAAGAAGATCGGGCATATAGTAGCACAGTACAAATTCCAACAGTAGGGAATAGATAACGTGAGGTGCTACAACTGCAGATAGATTGGGTACTTCCAGAAGAATTTCCCTGATGTGCCTTGATAGCCTACCAAGGGGAGAGTTTTCTTCATTTTTGCTTTAGATGTGAGTCCCATAGGTGACGTTGTAAAAGGTAAGGAGCAGTGAGGGCTATTATAGATATGTGTAATTGTGCTGTATTATGAACCTTATATAATTAGTATTGGTATCTATAATAATTATTATGGTCGTGTTGTGTATGAATGTTAGGATCCTTTGTCGTAATTGACCGAATGGTTCGAGTTTTATTCGACTCAGGCAGCTCATTTTCATTTATATTTGAGTCATTTGCGGTCAAGGTTGGAGATAGACCAGCTAGGCTAGCTTTCTAGCTGGATGTGAGACTCCATTAGGAGAACACAGTCTAGCATAAAAATATTTGAGGTCAGTTAACAATCAACTAGGAGACAAGGATTTCCCTGCTTGTCTAATTATGATGAAGATGCAAGAGTATGACGTTATTTTGGGAATGAATTGACTAGCACAATACTCAGCAATGATTGACTGTGCCAAAAAGAGGATTTTAGCAGAATGCCTAGGCCAAGGGTAGTACATGATACAAGGAATAAGGTCAGAAATGCCCAAAAATGTGATTTTGACAATCAAAGCATACCACCATCTAGCCAAAGGATGCATGGGTTACTTGGCCAGCATGATGGTATCCTTCTCACTAGTGTTTAGGGTACAAGACATTCCAGTTGTTACAAAGTACCTGAACGTATTTCTGAAGGAATTGTCGAGGATGCTGCCACATAGAGAAGTAGAGTTTGTGATTGATTTGGCGCTAGGGTCAGACCCTTTCTCGAAGGCCCCATGTAGAATGACACTAGCTGAATTAAGACAGCTCCATAATCAGTTGCAAGAATTATTGGACAAGGGATTCATCCGTCCATGTGTGTCGTCCTGGGGAGCATCAGTGTTATTTGTCAAGAAGAAGGATGGTTCACTCTGATTGTGCATTGATTATCAGATGCTGAATCAGATTAGCAATAAGAATAAGTATCTGCTACTTAGGATCGACGATTTATTTGATCAACTGCAGGGAGCATCAGTTTTTTTGAAAATAGATTTGAGATCCGGATACCATCAGCTCAAGATCTGGGAAACAGATGTACATAAGATGGCCTTCAAAATCCGGTATGTTCATTATGAGTTTCCGGTCATACTATTTGGGCTGATGAATGCACCAACAGCTTTCATGGACCTGATAAACAGCGTGTTCAGGCCTTATTTGGACCATTTCATCGTCATTTTTGTGGATGACGTCCTAGTGTATTCTTCGGATGTAAAGACCCATCAGATCCAGTTAAAGACCATGCTGGAGACACTAAGGTAGCATCAATTATATGTGAAGCTCTCCAAGTGTGAGTTTTGGCTGGTAGAGGTAGCCTTTCTTGGACATATTATCTCAAGAGAGGGCATTAAGGTAAATCCAGTCAAAGTGGAAGCAGTAAGTAGTTGGGCTAGATCGAGAATAGTGACAAAGATCAGAAGTTTTCTCAAATTGGCGGGTTATTACCGAAGGTTTATCCAAAACTTTTCGAAGATTGCAGCCTTATTGAGCAGATTAACTCGAAAGGAAGCTTCGTTTGCTTAGGACGAGCATTATGAGAAGAGCTTCAATGAACTGAAGGATCATCTAATCACAGCCCTAGTTCTAGCATTACTGTCTGGTAGTGGGGGTTTCACAGTGTATAGTGATGCTTACGAGACTAAATTGAGGTGCATCTTGATGCAGCATGGGAAGTAGTAGCATATGCGTCCCGTCTGTTAAAGGACCACGGGAAGAATGAATTACCTCACCCATGACTTAGAAGTGGCTGCAATGGTGTTCGCCTTGAAGATCTAAAGATACTATTTGTATGGCGAGCAATTTGAAGTCTTCATGGATCACAAAGCTTAAAGTACATTTTTATGCAGAAAAATTTGAACCTAAGACAGAGAAGATGGTTGGACTATATCAAGGACTATGATTTCAGCTTATCCTACCACTCAGGTAAAGCAAACGTGGTCACAGACACACTAAGCAGGTGTACCCATGTTATAGCTAGCCCAATGATCAGGAAGTGGCATCTGATGGAGGGGTTGGTCGAGTGTAGACCACTAAGGTAGTCTTAGGGAGTAGTGAGGACCTTGTTGGCGAACCTAGCTTTTCACCTAAGAATGGTTGAAGCCATTGTAGTGGCTCAACAGTTTGATTCCTTTGTGAGGGATACGTGACAGAAGATTGAGGCAGAAGAGGCACCTCATTTCTCAATTGGTGTAAACAGTAGATTAAGGTACGGTCTACGGTTGTACATGCCTCAGATAGAAGAAATAAAGAGGAGTCTGCTAAACGAGGCCTACCAGTCCAGATACATCATTCACCTAAGGAGCACCAAACTGTATAGAGATTTAAAGAGAAACTTTTGGTGGTCTGGGATGAAAAGAGAAATTACTGAGTTTGTGGCAAAGTGTATAACTTGCCAGATAGTAAAGTTAAAGCACCAGAAACTTGGAGGAACTTTGCAGACTCTAGATATTCTAGTCTGGAAGTGGAAGCACGTGTCGATGGATTTTGTCATGGGATTGTCCAAGACTAGAAGAAAGAATGATACAGTGTGGGTAACCGTCAACCAGCTCACCAAGTCAGTGCACTTTCTGCTGATGAGAGTGAGTCTTCCTTTACCGCAACTAGTAGAACTGTACATGATAGAAATAGTTAGGTTGCATGGTGTAGACACCCCGATTTTGAGGTGACTCATAGATGAGCTTTCCAGATGTTGCTTTGGATGTGGCAAACCTAATCCCATTAGCTAAACCGACCAGCACCTATAGCAGGCCCGCAGCCCAATTAGAAATCCAGACAAATAGGGGAGAGCACCTAGCTGGAGCACCAATGTGGAGCACCTGTTTGGAGCATCGAGCAGGAGCACTACAGTGGCACACATAGCTGGAGTAGACTAGCACACCTACCTGGCGCACCAAGCTGGCGCGCAGCCATTTCTCAAACTGCTGGCTGCTGGCTTTCTACCTCCCATGGTTGTTACCTCTACCAACGAATATGCCATGGAATCTTCCAGGCTTTTCGTCTACGAGGCCTCTTGCATTCCTAAGAGTTACCCATGAGAAAATCCTATATAAGGACACCCATAGGCAACCATTAGAAGGGGTTAGAAACTTTGTTTTCAACAAATCCTGATCTGAGCAAGCATCTTGAGCAAGCTATATCCTCTTTCCAGTAGCATATTCTCGTTTTCTGAAGCACTCCCTGTAGGATACTAAGGCTTCTCTAGAGGGGGTGAATAGATAATCTCTGATTTTTGATTAGTTTTAATATTAATATGCAAATTTAAGAAGCTAAAAATTAATCACATACACATTCAAACACAATTACTCAGAGAATTTATAGTGGTTCAGCCTACCCTGGCTTAGTTCACTCCTCAAGTTCCTCACTGGAGACTTAAGCTTTTCATTCAATAACTAGAATTTTACAAGTTACAAATTTACCTTGCTTGTAGCCTTGGAACACAATTTCCTTCTCCTTCCCGGAGAATAACTCAAAACACTTGAAGGCAAGAGTGACCTTTGAACACCTTGTGATCACCCTCTTGCTTGTCTAAATGAAAGTTGAAGCTCTTTGTACTTGAAGCGAAGTATTGATGGAATTTTGACTTACTCACTTGAAGCACTAGAAGTATGATAGCTTAATGAAAATTCAGTGGTTTGTGAGCTGCATATGGACCTTAATTTATAGTGTTTGGCTTTCCTCTAAGTGTGACTAACAACTAGTAAATCTTTTGTTTACTGACAAAAGATTCGGTATGCCGAAATTATTCGGTCGACCGAAATATGTAACGGTCGGGATAATTCGGTATTCCGAATTATTTCGGTCTGCCGAAATTGCTATCAGTTTCCTTGGTCCTTGAATTTCGGTGTACCGCCTGATGTGCTGTTTTCTCCTGATTCGGTATACCGAAAATATTCGGTATGCTGTTTTGCTTGTAGCTTCATTTCCTCTTTGAATTTCGGTGTGCCGTTTGATGTGCCGTTTTCTCTTGAATCGGTATACCGAAAATATTCGGTATGCCGTTTTACATGTGACTTACAAATCCTTTCTTCCTTTACATTTTTATATCTCATGAATACAAATGTATGATCATTACATCTCATAACACATACTTATATTAATGTTTTACAATGTAGAACTTGAATTCTTCATATGGCCATATATAGTCACCTGTGTTTAATCACACTAAAATGGTTATCATCAAAATAAATTTAAGATTTTTCAACACTCCCTTGCATCCCAAAGCATCCTTGGTCCTTCCAAAGCAACAAGGATCTCTCTATCTTTGGTATTTCAAGAAGGAACACCTTGAGAGGTAGGTTCTTTACCTCTTCCTTCTCCTTTAAATCACAACCATAGCACCATGATAAAAATGCTTTGAAACCTCACATAGGATCTGATTTCTGCTATTATATAAGAGTTTTTCTTATGATAGAATGTTGATTTCGTGAACAAGACACCTTGCATGCATAATCCATATGTTAATAATCAACATCATGTAGTTCTTAAGAGTGGTTTTATTATTCTTCTCCATTTTATTGCACTAAGATCCATGATCCATGTATATATGCTAAAATATGCAACAAAGATGATCTTGATGTATTCACCATTTGCATGTTCTGTAAAACTTATTTTCTCATGCATATCCTTTTAGAATCTTACACAAACATTTTGAACATGAACTTACAATTTATCATGTTTTTGAATCACATCATGAT
>JAMKQA010057235.1:0-10309 GCA_024699735.1 Posidonia australis
TTCATGTTTATGGTTTTCCTCGTCTTCCATAATAGACTAGGTGGCGACTCCTGCATTTGCATTTTATTTTGCTTTTTCGACGTGATTTTTGCCGACCGATTTCACATCCTTTTGCGGAATCTCCTCGCCGGCATGGTTATAGAAGGTGAACGCTCCTGCACAGGGTGGTCGTCACCGTGGCAGTGCAGAACACTGTGGTCGCTCCTCAACGGACTACGTGTGGCCAGAGTTAGGTTGCCTAGCGTCGGACTTCTCGACTCACTGTGTGTGGTTTTGGCCATTGAGGGCCTTTGCTTGTGGCTTTGGGCTAGTAGTGCCCTGGTTGTGGTTTTGGCTGGTGTGGGCTTGGTTTATGAGGTTTTGGAAAAAAATGGTTTACGAAATGCATTTAAAAAGGAAAATTAATTATAGTTTTGTTTTTCGTGGTTTTCTTTAGGGTGCGTACTGGGTGACTTTTGTCGCTCATACGTTTTTCCTCGTGTTTTGGTTTGCCGGTGCAGGCATGCAGACGTTTAACGTAGTGCATATAATCTGGAGTCTCCTAGCCGCACACACAGGTTCCTGGTAGTTAGATATTTACTGTTCGGTTTTAATTTTTCCGTAATTTAATTGTTTTAAATTATTGTGGAAAATGTGAGGCGTGACATGCACCGTTCCTCCTCTTCGTCTTTCTCTCGCGGCTGCCTTCCCTCCATTTCCCCTTACCATTTTATCTCTTCCTGCTCCCACGTCGCACTGGCCTCCCATCGCATCACTTCGCGTTGGAGGGGACGAGGAGACACGAGCTTCCGTTCTGTGGTGGCACAAGTTGGAGAAGAAGAAGAAAGGAGGAGATGGAGACAAAGGCTCGTGAAGGAAAAGGGAGAAAAAGGAAAGGAAGAAAAGAGAAAAGGACGGGCACACAAATCGAGGCAACTGTGCATCCTCAAACCAGACTCCACATTGGTCCCACACCACAAACAGGTGCACAAAAAGCCAACTAAACCCTCACACTCATAAGAAACAACAGATTATCCATTAATAAATCATTTATACACTATTACAATTAATTACATTGTTTATAATTAAAAATGGATAATCAGGCCCAAGTGTCACAAAATGTAAATATCTAACTACAATATGTGTGCAATATGTCAAATACTAAAAGAAAACCCCCTTTAAAATTTATGCGATGTATGCACAAGATGCAGGATGTCGACATGATGTGGTCGAAGGCAGAAAAACACTTTTGCTCTCCTCAACTCAGAATTTTCTATTCACAAAACTTAGAAAAAGTTCTTCTCTCCTCCTCTCTCAAACTTCCTGCCCAAATTTTTGTCTCCCAAAATTTCACCATTTCCCCTCTAATTTTCTGTCTAATTCTCGATCCCTCTCTAATTTCTGGTCTCCTCTATTCATCCCCTCCCAAAGGTTGAGGGGCCCACCTACTTATAGAGGTGTGGTAAGGCCTATGGCTGGCAAGAACTTTAAAAAATGGCAACTTTAGCAGAAAACTTCCAAATCTGGAGTGTTGAACGCAGCAAACTAGGCGTTCTATGTAAAACACTAGATATCCAACATTCTATAACGTAGAACACAGAATGCCATGCGTTCTATAACCTATCAATGCCTGCTGTCAATATTGAGGGGTTAATCACCTATTAATTGTTGATTGAGGTCAGATTAAACCCTAATTAAGCCCATACATGATCAACAAACATCCATGAAAGACAGTAATTTGATGTTTAAACTTTTCCAAATAAGGAAAGTTACTGACATAGAGGACCTAAGTCGCCAGGTATAGAACACTCAGAAGTGAGCATTCTATGTAGATTGCTAAAAACTCAGCATTCTACACCCTTAGACAATAAACTTGTCAAATTTAGTCAAGAAATCAATGAGGACTAAATTACTGGAATCAAGGGATAATGACAATCTCCGTAAATGGTATAGGGCAACACTAGATTTTGAAAATCATTCACATCCATAAAAGTTAAGTGGGCTAAAATGGAAAGAAATCTATTGTGAGTTGTAAAATGCTATGTTTTTTGTGTTCAATGTAAAACGCTTGAAATTCAGTGTTCAATGTTGAACATTGAGTTTTTTACATTTTATACCATGGGGAGGCTACCTAAGGCTCTGAGTTGGAGAGACAAGGTTCTAAGATGGAGTATTACTATGTAGTGGTGTAACATGATTTAAAGGAGGTTGGGGAGGGCTCAAAAATGGGATATCTACTGATTGCCCCTCCTTGAAGGTAGTTTTGGCACAAAACTGGCTTTAAGGCCAGATGATATTCCCGTGTGGTACTATCGTAAGGGTTTCTAAAGAGATTGTCTTAGATATGTGTAACATCGCAAAACCAGGTATGCTACCTAAATCATAGTATCACAAACAATAACAATAATTACAGTATTAATTAAACAATTGCAACCAACTAAGGCTCATCTCCAAGAACAATGTGCGACTAGTAGCTCCTACACGGGTACCAAGACTAGACTACACCACCTGCACCTGAAACCAAACAAAGCACGCATGAGTGACATTCAAGTCACCCAGTACGTGCCCCACACAGAAAATCACGACAAAACAGCAAGAAAACACAAGCCTAAACTATTACAAAACATGGTTCTCAAAATCCATTTCAAAACATCATTTCTTTTTAAAACATTTGGAATCTCTACCCAAAACATGCCTTTTTCAAAAGTTCACATTCTCTTTTCAATTCATGCATTTTTAAACCTTTTTATATATTTCAAGAAATCCACATTCTCGACCAGATCCAGCCTAAAATACAGGACCTCACAGGGCTCAAAACAAAATCATGTACATTAGCTGGCAATTGGTTGAAACATGACACATATTCCTTGCTAGAATCTAAAAACAAAACACAAGTCTCACTCTAGCTAAAACCACACATTTTATTTCCACTTTTCTTATTAGTGTTACCTTGATCAAAGGAAACCAAATACACAAGCAATAGGTGAGGACACTATTTCCCCTACCTCTCTGCACTACCGCGATGAAGTTCGCTGTGTGAGAGGACATCGCCCCGGCCAACAGGCCTCAATTTCAATTCATATACACGGGAATACGTCTTTTTCTGATGTCTCATCGGTGACCTGAACACCTGGTTCATATGCACAAGCTCAGCCTACACCGTCTCAAGCTCGATGACCATGGTCGTATCTGACAATTGATATTTTATCAATTTACCGACACCAACCCCTTGTAGTCTCACACTGGCAACTACAGTCGTATCTGACAATTGATTCTATTAGAGTCTCATGCTCCTACCACATTGCCAACACCAGCCCTTCATGGCTCCAGGATACATTATTATTTTCTTTTCCAAAACTCTTGGGTTTTCTTTTAAAACCATTACACATTCTCTTTTCTTTGCAGGGGATCACTCCCATGCAAACACGACCCTCCATTTGGGTCCCAAGCTCAAAATCATGTAAAACCATGCATTCATGTCCATTAATAGGTCTAATGCCCAAAAACCATATTAAACCAAGCATTTATCAATTTCTGTTTGTCTTTGGAGCCTCAAGCTCAAAACCATATTCAATTTTATTTATTTGAATTTCATATTCCTCCATGTCATCCATATGAGGAGAACTTCATTAATACCTGCCCATTATCCATTTAAACCATCAACTTTCATTTATCACATACAATCAATCATATGGGCCAGGGGTCTGGTTTGGTAGACCGAACGAGATTGGTAGACCGAATTGGGCATCAGACACCCAAAACAGTTGACTGAAACTAAGGATCGATCATCCGAAAATCCCTGCTTTGATGGATTGAAATACCTTCGGTCGACTGAATCTCCTGAAAAGGAAGACCGAACATTTTTGGTCCATCTAAACTAAGCTTCTAGTCGAATACTGATAGAAAAATGATATGCCGAACCAAAAATCGGCATACTGAAATTCCCGATTTCAGTAAAACTTCCCTTATGCCCTACGCATTCGTTCGCTAGAATTAGGACCTTCGACGGACCCAACAAACACAACACATAAATCATGACTAAAACATAGAGTGTAGGCCTCCAAGTTTACTTCAAAACCCCTCAAACCATTCACCAATTCATTAAGCAAGCTTTCACAATAAAATCTTAAAGACATGAAGCTCATTACATGGCTATTGTAACATGCATCAAAATTTTCAACCATAAATCCACAAAATTCACACAACCTAGCATGATCTCTACATATTTATGCCATTCACATCATTTCTATCATTCCTACTATTTTTTTTATGATTTTACATGTATTTTACTTCATTTTCATGCATTTATTCCATTTTCTAAAACAAAAGAGGAAGGAGGAAGGGAGGGGTCGCGTACCTCCTCCGACGAGCTCACTCAACTCCGATGGACTTCTCCTCCTCACGGCGATGCTTGGCCTCCAGCGACACACCCCAGGGCTCACACTCCCTCTCTCTCTCTTGACGCAACTCCTCCTCGGCTTTTGTCTTAGCACCACTGCCTCCTCCTTCATCCTCCCTTCCCATTTATCTCCCCTACCCCGCTATCAGCCACCCGCGATCCACAGTGCACTGCTTGACTGAGGGGACGAGACGTCGGTCTTGGGTGAGGAAGAAAACGAGAGCTTGTTAGGGGAAGAGGAAGGAAAAAGGTGAGAAGGAAAAAGGAGGAAGAAAAGAAACAAGAGGGAACGGACAAGTACGCAAATCGATGCTGTAGACACCTCGATTTTGATGTGGCTCATAGATAAACTCTCTGAAGATGTTGCTTTGGATGCGGCAAGCTGAACCACTTTTAAACCCTATTTGACATTAGCTAGAGATCATTGCACAAACCTACCACAAGCCTATAGCAAGCCCGTGGCCCAATTAGCAATTAAGGTAGCTAGTGGAGAGCACCAATGTGGAGCACTAGATTGGAGCATCCAACAAGAGCACCATAGTGGCGCACTAAGCTGGAGCACCAAGATGGAGCACCTTTCTGGCGCACCAAGCTGGCGCACAATCACTTTTCAGGGTGCTGGCTGCTGGCTTTCCATCTTCTATGCTTGTAACCCTCGCCTGTGGATATTCCTTGCGAATCTACGCAAGGCTGTTCGTTTTCGAGGCTGTTTGCATCCCATTGGAGTTACCTTATTGAGATTCTATAAAAAGCCATCCATTAGCAGCCTTTTGGCTCATTTGGCAACTCATCTCTCTTGGCTGAGCTACCTACCATCTCTTGGTTAAGCCACTCACCTACTCTCAGCAACCTACTCTTGTTTCCAGAGGATATTCTCACACTTCAGAGCATTCCCAGCTGATCCAAAGCAACAAGGAAGTCTTATCTTGAGCCATCAAGGAGGGAACATCTTAGGCAGGGTAAAATCCTTACCCATCTCTTTACTTAATCTCCACATAATGCACTGAATAAAGCATGCAATGAACTGGATGTATGATCTGATAGTGGTAATTTTCGTGTTGTTTTTAGGATAAGTTGATTGCTCTTATGTATATTTATAAGGTTTCTGTGTTATGTTAAATTCTACATCATGTAGTCTCTGTTTTATATACTGAATCATGATTCCATGCAAATACTAGCTGTGAATTGAGCTGTAAACATATTGTTTGCATGTTTATTATCTTTACATGATTGTTAATTGAATTAAATCATTACATACTCCTTAAAACATACTAAGCAGTAGTTACAACCCCTTAACTCATGCACATGCTTGATTTAAAGAGAAATAATAAGAGGACCTTTTATGCTTGCTTTTCATCATATTTCAGTTCTCTAGCATCTAAATAATTGATCTGGATAAGATTAATCTCAACATATCTCTAGCATCTGGCCCAGGTTCTGAAATCAAACTGCTGTCTGATTCAGAATTTCTAGGGTGCACCAAACTAGAGCACCTATATGACGCACCTAATCCGAGCACCATCCTGGAACATCATCCTGGTGCACCAGTCTGGTCAGAGAATAAATGACCAACTTTGCATCATGATCTACATGTTGTTCTGGATGTTTTGGACTCTTATGTTTTTGGTGTTTATTCTTTGATATGTCATGTCTTTATATGCTTGATTTCAGCCTGTGATAGCACTATTTATAGGACTTTTGCATCTTGCATGTTCAGCCTATTGTTGTAATCTGGTGAACTGATTGCCCCATGAACTCTTGTTTGGGAGGTTCTTATGCAACAGTCCATGATCCAGATCTGGATAACATGGCTGAAACTTATTGATTTTATTTAGCATAAGGGTGGTGTGGTCTTGTGTGAGACATATAGCCCTTGAGCACAAGACCCATATTGTGTTTTCATGCTAGGTTTTTGTTGGATACTCATGATGCATTTTCTGATGAGTTTGCGAGTTTACAAGATTTTATATTGCATGGCATTAGGCTGGTTTACTGTCTGATCTATGATTTTCTTTGGCACATCAGTAGAGCACATAGGTGGAGCACCAGACTGGCGCACCAGTCTAGCGCACCACATAGGCACACCTGCCTGTTTTTTGTTGCACGCAGTAGCTTTTGGCAGGGTATTTGGCATGTTTCCTATTTTGATTTGCCTTTGGTTTTCTCTAGGTGTCTTCCTGGACATATCAAGGTGACTCCACTTTATTTTCAGCCATTTTTATGCATGAAAGTTCATGTTTTGCATATAGTAAAGTGAGGATGAAAATCACTCGGTGTTGTTAGATCTTTGATCATATCTGTGCAACATCCTTGCACCGGTACTTGACTCACCGCACGGGTGGCCTTTCTGAGCATTAGGACACACCCTACAACCCATACACCCATGTTTAGCATAGGGCACCACTTATATATAGCATTGCATTGCATATCGCCCTCGGGCCTACAGAAACAGGCTGACAAGCCAACATTTCAAATAAGTAAACGAGAAACTCATTAAAAGACCGATTTTCGGGCGCACGAGGGTGCCTAATACCTTCCTCATGCGTAATAGGGATCCTTACCCATTTCTCGTTTTTGAAGACCTTTTCCATTGGTTTTATCGTGTGATTTGAATGTTTTTAAGCGGTTTTCCTCGTCTCCCATTTTAAATAGACTAGGTGGCGACTCTTGCATTATTATTATTTTTTTTATTATTTTGTCGTGACTTTGCCGACCCTCGTGCATTTGGCCTTTCGCGCCAAGCACGAGGCTGTCGCCGGTATGGTTACAGATGCAACTGTGCATCCTTTGACTAGATTCCTCATTGGTCCGACAACCACAAACAGGTGCACAGAAAGCCATCAAACCCCAAAAAATCTAGAAACAATAGATTATCCATTTATACAATATTACGATTAATGACATGGTTTACAATTAAAAATGAATAATCAGGTTCAGGTGTTACAATAAGAGCCTAATTATTGCCACCAGGGAGAAGACTCGGCCTCAGGAATTACCCAAGGGAGTCATAAAGATGGAGTCATAAAGATGGAGTCAACCTTAGGAATTGCCTAAGCGAGTTATAAAGAAAGGACCCAACCTTAAGGGTTGCCTAAGGGGGTCAAAAAGAAAGGATTTGGCCTTAAGGGTTGCCTAAGGGGTCATAAAGAAAGGACTCGATCTCAGAGGTTACCTAAGGAGGTCATGAAGAAGGACTTGGTCTCAGAAATTACCTAAGGGGGCCATAAAGAATGACTCGGTCTCAGGGGTTACCTAAGGGAGGCATAAAGAAAGACTCGGCCTTAGAGGTTGCCTAAGGATGTCATAAAGAAAGGACTCAGCCTTAGAGGTTGCCTAAGGGGGTCATAAAGAAAGGACTCAACCTCAGGGGTTGCCTAAGGAGGTCATAAAGAAAGACTCGACCTTAAGAGTTGCCTACTAGGGGTCATAAAGGACTTTGCCTCAAGGGTTGCTTAAAGGGTTCATAAAGAAATGACTCAACCTCAGGAATTGCCTAAGAGAATCATAAAGAAGGATTCAGCCTTAAGGATTGCCTAAGGAGATCATAAAGAAAGACTCGGTCTCAAGAATTACCTAAGGGGGTTATAATGAAAGAACTCTAGACAGCTGACACTGTGACAAGAAAGTTTAAGGAAGGTCGGAGTTGGTCAACTCCAACTGCCACTCAAGATACTTTATGATATGTTTTACATGGATGCATGCTGACAGAAATGCAAGGAGGGACAGTCTTGGTATGCAATGCATGACCCTAGATAATGAGGTTCCTCCATCACTACCTGCTTTGATTTATATTATGAGATGGCTCAATAATTTGGCTCATTATCTAGAGTGAACTGACACATGCATGAATGCAATTCGTTGTAATCCAATCTTCCTTCATCAAGTGTAGCCTGCACTCTCCACGAGAACTGTCATTTTATGACACGTAAATTAGTAAATGTGAGGCATTTCTTAGGTGTTAGGAAAAGAGGGTTGACCTTATTTCTACTAATTACGTTGGCCTTCATCTTCTTCCCCTTCTTCCCCTTCTTCTTTTCCCATCTATCTACGTTAAACGTGTGATATGTAACGTTCTATGATTCAAATTATTTCCTTTTTTTCTGCAAGTGTTGAATGCTTAATGAGAGGCGTTCAATGTTAACACCCACTATTTCACGTTCAACGACTCAGATTAGACTACTGTATTTCCTTCCTTGTTGCTATTAATCAGGAAGTAAATCTCTGATTTTTGTGATTGTTTCCCTTCTTGTAGAGTGCTCATGCCCATAATAAGCCTTCCTCTACTTGTCTTCTGGGTGCACAATAATTTTTCTCCTCTCCATTCTTTCTACTCCTAAGCAATCCCTTGTTGGCCTCATGGACTTGGGTAATATTTCTCGTCATGCCTTTAGAGTGGCAAAATTTTCCTTCCCTTATGATCATGTGCTATTTCAACTGGAAACAATCCCTAATCATTTGATGAATCTTTTGGTGAATTGGAAGGTATTTATTTATTTATTTATTTTCTTTGCTGCGCCTAACCCTTTTCTGTTTTGTTTTCTTTGGGCAGCCCTTGTCCTCTCCAACAATGATCGTGATGGCAAGTCCTATCAACTCGACTAGGTCCAAACTTTCCATTCCTGGATGCTGAAAAAGTATCAAGAATGCTTAGAGGAGGTCAGTTTCTGTCAAGTTCTTCGAATGCTACGTCAACCCACTGACTAGAAGGCACTCTTTGGTCTTTGCGAGCTATGGAATCCATTGACTCATTCTGTAGACACCCCGATTTTGAGGTAGTTCATTGATAAGGCCTTATTTGTTGCTTTGGATATGGCTGACCTTTGGACCAATCCCTAAGCCCACAGCAAGCCCGCAGCCCAGTTAGAAAACCAGACCAATAGGGGAGAGCACCAACCTGGCACACCTAGCTAGCACATCAACCTGACACACCTAGCTAGCACATCAACCCAGCACACCTAGCTAGCACATCAACCCAGCACACCAACCTAGCACACTAACCTAGCACATCAACCTAACGCACCTCCCTAGCACACATAGGTGCCGCACTTATCCAGCGCACCTCCCTGGCGCACAAGGCTGCGACTGCTGGCTTTCCACCTTCCTTAGCTGTTACCTCCAGCAGCGAATGTGCCGTGGAATATTCAAGACTCTTCGTCTGCGAGACCCTCCTTATACCCGTAACTCATCCCTGAGAGCTCCCTATAAAAGGACCTCCATAGGCACCGTTTTGCAGAGCCACAAAAGAGAGACAAAATCCTGAGAGCTGAGAATTCTGAGCAGAATCCTTGCACCCAGCCGTTTTCTACCCTAAAACCCAACCTCTGCACGAGCTGTTCCATCAGTCCAGCAGCTTATTTTCATTCCCTGGAGCACCCCCTTGCGTCCTAGAGCCTTCCAAAGCAACAAGGATCTTCTTATTTGTGATATTGCAAGAGGGAACACATCGAGAGGTAGGCTTTCTACCTCCTCTTTGCTTTCTTCTAAATTTCATGTCAGAACTTAGCAAAAGCATGCTTAAAATCTTATGAATGATCTGTTTTGTTCCATGTTTTCGATGTTTACATGATAACATGCTCGCTTTCTTTGCAAATAATCTCCATGCTAATCTATGTTTTCATTTCTAGCATGGGATCGACATAAGCATAAGTTTTATTGCTTCCTTGCATATAATACCTTGCCATGCACCCATGTCTGCCATTTGCACGTAGAAGCATACACACTTGATCATCATATTTACATGTTTTTATTCAGATCTTGCTAATTCTTGAATGTTTCACGTTTTCATGCATGAACCCATCATTGGTTTCGATTTCAAATACTTTGTTTTCATGACGGTTATTGATCCTACACTCGCATCATGTGTTTTCCAGTTTTATCATGGCATGAGCCTTTTTAGCACTTGCATGAATCCTCCTTGCATCTCTGTCGGGT
>JAMKQA010057236.1:0-12583 GCA_024699735.1 Posidonia australis
TGCCTTTTTTTGGTGTTTTCTTGGTTTTCCTCGTCTTTCCATTAAAAGACTAGGTGGCGACTCCTTTCCTTATCCTTTTGTCTTCCCTTTGGTGTTTCTGAGTCTTGTCTCTCCTTCCGGATTCACCATTTTCGCCGTGACTGTATCGGACCTCCCGGTGTGTTCCCGCACACCGGAGTCAGGTTTTGGTGAACCGCGCCCCAGTGGTTCCACCGGCATGGTCACAGGGTCTAATGTAACATGCTCCCAAATACAAGAACTTTGTTTCCTAGGTTTTTTAGTGGCTGTGGACTGTGAAGTATGTGTTGGGTAGACTGAGACTAATCTAACTCCATACTAGGGATATAGTCATGGCTACCAACATTACCAATATTTTCCATTTTAATATAAAAAATGAATATAAAATAATAAAACCCTTAACCCACAAAATCCAAAACCCAAAAATGGAGGGATTAGAAGTAAAGAATTTGGAGAGATTAGAAGTAGAGAAAATTTGATGTTGCTGGCTCAGCTACTGTCCGGTGGAGACTAGAGTTTGGAGAGTAGAAGACCGAACGGAATCCAAAGCCAATTAGCGAAATCTTCACTTGAAAATTGAGAGAAATTTGTAATAGAGAAATTGTAGTTGAGAAGAGAAGAGAAGATTGAGTTGTGAAGAAAAATGAATGGTGGAAGGGTATATATAGGATAAAATTAATGATTTTTTACATTTAAAAAAAAAACACAAATGGCCGTTGTATATATATTTTTCAGTCGTTGGCAACGGCTGAAATCAGTGCAACCATCCAAAGGACCATTGCACTTGTTTTTTAACGGGCTGGGCTCAGCTGTTTTTTTTAAACTTTTTTTTAAGCCCGGCCTTACTCTTTTTTTTTAAACTTTTTTTTTAACAGGTCGGGCTTGTTTAATTTTTTTTTTTTTAACAAGCAAGGCTGAGCCCAGCCTTGCTGTTTTATTTTTTTTTAAAACGTTTTTTTTTACTGTTGGTGGGCCGACCCAGCCTGGCCTGGCCCATGGTGTTTTGGTGGGCCTGAGCTTTAGGCCCGACACGGCCCAAGGCCCACGACGGGCCTGGCCTTGCCCTGCCCATGTTTTGTTTTTTCGTGCCCATTTCCATGTCTAACTACAGGGGTTTAAACACAAAAAATAAGGCCTAAAAGTAATAATATAAGGATCTAAGTGTAAAAAACCTAAAACTAAAGGATCGAATCTAAATCCCTTCCCTTCGAAGTTCACCAGCGCTCCAATCGCCAGCGAGGACTCCGACGAGGCATTGGCGGCGACACGGCAGCATAGGGACTCAAGCGATGGTCGGGGCAGTTGGAGGGAAGCACGGCGAGGCTCTCTGGCGTGTTGGACAAGGCTGGGGCGGCCTAGGATGCTCCCCCCATCTCTAGCTTCGACGAGAGGTCGATCGGCGCTGAGGAAGACGAAGGCGAGATGGCTGGTGGCGATGCTGCTGCTGGGACGGCGTGGCGAGGACCGGAGGAGCTCCAAGGAAGCACGGCGGATGCTCCGAATGTGTCGGTGAGGACGGGGGTTGCCTGAGGTGTTCTCCCCACCTCTTGTGTCGGCGGCGGAAGTTGCAGCCATGGCGTAGCTGCGTGGGGATGTCCATGGCGAGGCGGGGAAGCTTCCTGACGTGGTGGCCTGGAGTAGGTGTGACCGAAGACTTCCAGTTGCTTCCACGATAGAGGGTCGACAGTCGACGAAGTGGCAGCGGCGTTCCTGGCCACAAGAGGCCAGAGGGACCTCTTCTAAACGATGGAAGCTTCGGGAGGAGGAAGAGGAAGAGGGAGGAGAGGCTCCAAGGGCCTCTTCACGTCTCCGGAGGCCAATGGCCTCGCTGGTGGTGGTGAACCCACCATCGGAGGAGGAGGTGCCGCCGGACAAGGGGTCCAGTAACCGGTGGAGCTTGTCCAAAAAACTCAGGAGGACTCGACCGGACCAATGATAAGCTTTTTGAGATTAAAAAAGGGGGAAGGAGTACCTAGGTGGCGATTGCTGTCCCTCCCGGGGAGACTGGACGGCGTTCTCTAGTGGAGATGCTTTGGTAGCGGAGGTTTGGGCATTCTGGGGTTGCAAAAGGATGGAGGAGGAGCTCTGCGTTGTGGAGGATTGCAAGGTTCTCTCAAGGGTTTTGAAGGATTTCCAAAAAATAGTTTTCCTGGTGTCGTCGGCGGTGAGGTATTTTAAACGTCGGCAGGGTTCTCCAACGCCATTGATCTTCCTCCCTGATGGCTGTGGACCGTCAGATTAGGCGTGGGCTGGAAGGGGGTTGGTCGAAGATCACGCGGGAGGAGAGATAGGCGCCGGAGATTTCGGGATCGTCGCCGGAGGCGTCGTTTGAACTTATGGGTTTTGCCAACGATGAAAGAGGGGCCTGTCAGAATTATTTTTCCCTGTTTCCTAAGTTTCTAGTTGATGGGTGTATTGGGTTGGTAATGGGCTGGGCTTTTGGATTTTTAGGGATTTAGAGTTTTGGGTTTTAATTCTTAGGATATTAAGATTTTAATTAAGGTTTTAATTTTTATTGTTTTAAGTTAAGCTAGTGATTTTAATTAGGATTTTTTGGCTTATTATTTTAGGGCATTTGTGATAGGGTTTAGTGATTTTTGGTTTTATTTAATTAGGTGGTTTTAATTAGGTCTTTTGGATTTTAATTAGGGTTTTGGGTTTTTGTATTAGGTTTTATGAATTAGGGTTTTGGGTTTTAGTTTTAGATTTTTTTATGGTTTTAAGGTTTGAGTTTTATGATTAGGGTTCTTGATTAGGTTTTGTGATTTTAATTAAGTTTTTGTGATAATTTAATTAAGTGATTTTAATTATGGCTTTTGGGTTTGGTTATTTTATGGTTTTAATTAAGTTTAAAATGGGTTTAAATGGATTTGGTTAATTGATTTAAGTTTTGGATATGATTAATTTTGAATTTAGATTTAATTAGTTTCTACATGATTTAAGTAAGGACTTGGTTTAAATTTTGATTTAATTGGTTTTCATTAGGGATTTAATTTAGATTTTCATTTAATTGGTTTTTTGCTTGATTTTTGTTTGGATTAGGGTTTTTATTTAATTAGATTTATTTTTTAATGGATTTTATTGAGTTTTACTTGATTAGGGTTTTAATTAGGGTTTTTACTGAATGAATTTGAGTTTTAAATGGTTTACATGTATTTTACTTGATTTTGATTTTAATTAGGGTTTTCACTTAATTTGGATTTTAAATGGTTTACATGTATTTTACTTGATTTTAGTTTTAATTAGAGTTTTTTACTTAGTTAATTTGGATTTTAAATGGTTTACATGTATTTTACTTGATTTTGATTTTAATTAGGGTTTTCACTTAATTAATTTGGATTTTAAATAGTTTACATGTATTTTACTTGATTTTGGTTTTAATTAAATGTTTTATCTTTATTAATTTGAATTATCAATATTTAAGTGGACTTTTGGTTTTGGTTTGGATTAAAAGTTTTTTACTTAATTAATTTGGGTTTTTTGATGATTTAAGTGGATTTTACTTGGTTTTGGTTTTGATTAGATGTTTTAGCTTAATTAATTTGAATTTTAATGTCTTAAGTGAGTTTTATTTTAGTTTGGATTTTTAATTATGTATTTTTGCTTAAATTAGGTCAGAATGCGTTTGTGTGAGCCTAAATGGGCTTACATGGGCTTGAGTGGGTTTAGATTGAGCTAGGGTTTAGGTAAAGTTAGGGTTTAGGTTTGGTGGTCATAACTAGAGTATCTTTCTAGTGGAGTTTGCTGCCAAGTGACTGTAAAATCGAGATGTCTATAGTAAGTATGTTTTTAAGATGTAGATATGTATGATTATTTAGAGCATTAGTTCGAATTATATGTTTAATAATGTATATACAATGTTAAGTTGTTAATAGTTGTATAAATATATATATTTTTGTTTCAAATTTTTGGATGAGGATTCAAATAATCCAAACCAATGTCTCATACTTTCAAATTCAAATTTTTTTGAATTCGATACACAATATCTAAATTTGATTCGAAATTTATCGAATGGAAAAAAAAGAACATGTACTCGAACCAAAAAATTTTGAATTTGGATAGTATCTGACTTTTTTGGATTCGGATATGAATTAAATTTCTGATATCCGTTTACACCCTTACTTACTACGTCTTGGGCTCTGGCCTGATCTAACCTGTCGAGGTTGCAAGTCAAGCTACCATAGCCCATGAACAATACTTTGGATGGGCTCAACTAAGTAGCAATTTCAGGCTGCAAGCCCGAGGTTGGCCTTGACCTAAGTCGACCCAACAAACCATAATTGGGTTTGACCTCTCTCCAATAATTGGAATTTCCAGCCATTCCAATAATGGTTGGAAATTGAGTCAATTGACCAACAATTGGCCATTGGTGTTTTTTTTTTCAATGATTTATTCCTCTCCCACTCTCTTCCATTTCTTCACCTATAAATACACCATCCTACCTCTTCATTTCTCTCACACCAATTCTCTCAACCCTCTTAAATTCCCAATTCTTAACGTTTTTATTGATGGCGTCAAGACGGTCAAAGTTATCAAATCATTGTAATAGGGATTCAAATAAGTATAGGTGTTGTGTGTGTAACTATTGTGACCTTGGCAGTTCAACATCTCATTTAATGACGCATTTCCATATCAATCATAGGAAAAAAACAAGAAGATGAACATCTCCAGAAATTTCTGGAGTTGCCTCGACTTACGTCTTGCCTGTCAACTGATGACTTGACTGTCACGTTTGAGACGTCTCAACTTGTGAATTTTTTTAATAGTTTGTGAAATTTCTGTTTAACTCATTTTAATAAATTATCTTAAAGATTTTTATTATTTTAAAAAATTGACAGGCCCAAGTCCAAGTACTGTCCAACCCTGCCTGATTTATCCAAGGGCAAAGGGCCAGGGCTGGCTGACGGTCTCCCCTTCTCTGCCTAGCACTTGAATAAACCGAGCCAACCTGGCCTGACCCAGTGCTCCAGTAGGGTGTGCACTTACGGGCGTTCTTTTCACATCTCTATCATGGGCATAGAAAGGTTGAAGATAGATGATAGATCTCGTCATGACTCATGTAGACAAAGTGCAGGTGGAAATTATGCTCTGCATGTGGCTTGCTCATGAATGACACATGCGCCACCTGAATTGTCCATTTTGATGACGGAATGGCATGGTCGCACGGAAGTCCATTCATTTCTATGTTCGATCCTGAATACCAAATTATTGCATCAATGCCTGAACTTTATTAAAGTGGTCTGGAAGATTCTCTGAATTTCCATGCCAGGTGTGACAGGGAGACGAACATCACATGTTAACGAGATGCTTCAGGCAGAGAAAACCACACCTGCAGTCGACCACTCCACTGATTTACTTGATTACTTGAATTCATGCCATTGCCTTTGCCCATGTGAAATTAGCCGTATGTCTCAGTGACTAATTAATCACTGAATAATTGTAGTCGGTATAAAATTATGGACAAAGACGGCGTCCAAGGAACAATGTGGACGTCAGTTAGATTCTAGTGAGGCTGTCGTGAAGAAGACAATGGAAATGATGCATGGCCTTCTCAACATTAGGAGCATATCGTCCAGTGGTGTATGCAGGAGATTCTAGACCCCTTTGGACTCCTTCACAGAGCACAATGTCTTCCACCTGCGCCACAGACGATAAAAACATAAGCAAATGATTCGATGCAGTGAAGAAACAGCAACCATAATCTTCGCAGTACTGGGGTAAAAAAATTGTTGTCCTACTTGCACTCTCTCACTCTCTTCTAAGCTTCTCGATATGAACTTCTCATCTCCCTGCAGAATCCGCATAAAAATGCATTAGAACTGTTCTTAATGGTATGAAATAGAATAAAAGCAATTACCTTCAAAGAAGGGTCTAGAAAGTAGTCAAAGATGACTTGGCACTGTCGAGATCCCAGTGGAACAACTAAATTTGTGTCCATCCATGGACCATACCTACAAAGAGCACAAGACTTTTGAAATATCAGAGCCGCAGTTGTGATAAAGTTCATTCTTTGAAACTGATAATAACAGAATTCGGGTAAAGGACCACATGCCTGTTGATCATAAAGTTTGGGTAAATGAAAGCATATAATGCTTTTGATCCGAGTCTACCAAAATCATCATCTTTTTCTACCATTGCACTTTCACAGCTTTGTATGCTGACCTTTTCAAAAATCTATTGAAATAAAAGAGGGTAAGTTACATATATAGACATCTTTGAAGAACACTACACTGGTACACGTGGATTTACCCAAAATTGAAAGTTTTCATAAACAACAGACAACTTTACATGCACTGGAAATACGTTTTGCAATTGTGTGATTATGTAATGAGGACTTCATACAGAATAAAATCAGAAACACAGGTTTGTGGATGCAGTTCACAAATTCTAACAAATTAAGGTATGACATAATTCGGTGTATAATCATGTTTTAGTGATAATGGTGTATAATCTACTTGCTATAGTGAATCATAGAAGTTAATTTGTGATTTCACCAATGATGCCATCCCATGATTTTGTCCTGGAATTTCTAGAAATAAATTACTTGCGAGTGTGAACATGAAAATATGCCAACAACAACCACCATCCCAATATCCCACCATGCAAGTTGTGCACATAAATCATTTCTCTCAAGTATATGTACCCAATGCTACTTTGTTAAATTATCTATACTTCTCCTCTTTCACTATTCCTAACAATGCACTTTTAAGCATTGCCTCTTCTAAGTTCTAACTTCTAACTACAACAACATTTATTAGTTCTTTTTTTTTTTCCAAATGCACCTAGATGAAATATGAATGTGGCAATGATAGACCATAAAAAAAAAAAACAGCAGCAAGTTTACCCTGGTGGTGTATGAGTCCATCGTAAGCCCAGACGCAAGGTCCCCATGTGCATATGGGACATGGTAACCACCATCTAAATAGTTGTCACAGAAGACCTTCATGACCAAACAAAACGGGAATAGTAAGAGAAGCAACTTTATGATAACAAAGCACTATGTGAAGCATAAAATAGTTTCATGAATCACAAAGCCATATGTACATCCATATGTATGTCAACATTCTCCTCTCAGGGATATCAAACCTTCCAGTTACACTTTATTGTGTATTCACGTCTACAGACATGCTTCAATGAAGTATCAATTCCATTTGTGCTTAGAATCTCCGAAGAGTCACCTAACCATTCATCTTCCACTTTCTCCATCACTACATTTTCTTGGTAGACCATGTCCTTGTCCAAGCTGATCAAAATGAAAGGTCCCCAAGTAGCCACCTTCAGTGGAATAAGCCCGAACTCCTACACTCCAAAATCAGGAAATAGTGAAGAATAGACCTGTACTGCGGCAACAAATAGGAGTAAGGAGAAGTTATTGTGCGCACTTTTACATTGAAGTTCTGAATTCCAGTGATACGAGTGGCCTTCAGAAGTTCACCATCCAAGCCATATGTCCATCCCTTGAAATATTTGGTATCCAGAAAACAAAACAACACTTGATAATTGAAAAAAAAAAACATAGGGAAAATAGTCAACAATTGCTGAACAACCTTGAGTCCCTATTACAGCTCATAAAAATTTAGGGGTTGTTTGTTTTTTGGGATTGCAAGCCTGAGTTATAGGCCGTTTGGAACTACATTTCGAACTGCAATTTTCTATCAAAATTTTTTTTTGTTAAAAGTTATATATTATAATTTTTCTATCAACAACTTTTTAGTTCAAAATCATAGAAAAGCTGATCACTACTTTTTGGAAAAGTTGAACACTGCCTTTCTAAAAAGGTTCCAGTGGAAAGACCTGTTTAGAATTGTTTTTCCTAGAAAAGCATTTTTTTGCCAAAAACTGCAGCTCCAAATGCAATTCCAAATGAGAACTAGACATGTTGCTTCAAGCGTGATTCCAAGTATAACAATCTTGGAGTACTACTACTTAAATAAGAAGATGTCCATAAGGAGAGGAGCTAATGCATATGTTAGACAAGGAGTGCACTATAGCCTTGCAAAGAAGCAGTTTTAGTAGTGTTTCCGCTTTAGTTCCCAAATTTGTTTGTTGACAATCATTACCTCATCATCTATCTATTTAATTCGAAGTGGGTAGGCTTCCTTTTTCCTTAAGACTATGAAGTTAAATGAGAAACCAAGATGATCTTTATTCCTACTTCATGAGATAATATTAAAGTCTATTTCACCTAGAAATGCTATTTAAAGCAAAAATTACAAGATAAAATATTTACTGGATATGCCTTGAGTAATTCATTTGACATCAAGAAACAATGTAGAAAATTTTAATGCATGAACTATGGAAACTCACATGATATGGACATACAAAGCAGGAATTTTGCCCACTTCCAGAAGCAAGGAGAGAGGCATGATGTCGGCATACATTATGAAAAGCGTGAAGATCTCCATTTGCATCACGACAGATGACAAACTGCAGATTTCCCAATCTGCCGCATCATCTAATTAGTACCTTTTAAATTAAAAGGATGCTCATGGTTGCTGCAATTCAAAATGGTATGAGCTGACTTTTTTTTTTTCCCTTGCACAGAAAGA
Organism: Posidonia australis; assembly: GCA_024699735.1. NCBI lineage: Eukaryota > Viridiplantae > Streptophyta > Magnoliopsida > Alismatales > Posidoniaceae > Posidonia > Posidonia australis. The sequence goes on from JAMKQA010057236.1 coordinate 8,568, forward strand.
CCAAGAAATAGAGAAGTAAACGCCTAAAAAAAAATTGCTCCCATTATCTTCAGACATGAGGTTATATTCTCACATGCCAGATTTCCTGGCATGACAATAAAGAACCAATAAACTTGTTACCATCATAATGAAAAAAAAAAAAAACAATTGATTAATACTCAAATTTTGAAGGAGAATATACAGGCATGGAATTGCAGACTTGCATATTAAGTTAAGGTCACATGACTCAATAAGGGTATAAAGAACATTAACTGTGGAACAGAGGCATGGACATTTGGAGTTATGAAGGTGTCACAGGGGCACATAATGTGTTTTCTGGTTGTGCTTTTTGGTAGCTATTCACATTGGCTGTATATTTGAAAAAAAAAATGGAGCTATAGTACTCCTGTTGTCTCTGTAGACATCCCTTTGATTACTTGTTTTTAGTTAAATAAAATATTAGTCATACCACCAAGTAGTGCACTTCATGTTCTACAACATACCACAGTTTCCTGGACTCCAGAGCTTATTTTACCACTGACCAAAACATTAATTTTGATGGCTGAAATATACTGAAACCTCACAATAACTACATAGAAATGAAAATTGAACTACATGTACATTATAATATGATTGTATCTACAAGGTTATAAGTTCCTTAGATAAATCTGACATGGGGCCTTTTATCTCCACAATTTGATGATCACCACGTGACATGACAGAGGACAGGGCCTAGAGTAGTTATTAACAACCATGCTTGTGGCTGGGAAGGGGAAGGCATGACAAGGGGAACATTGCAGGGGGGACCAAGGGATTAATGAGAGGCAATGTACATGGGCAGCAAGGGAAGGAGACAGCATCACAACCTCAACTGACCAGGAGGCTAGCACAGAGCTACCAGAGATGCCTCGACCAACAGATCTTGCATTGCTTGACAACTCACCTTGGAATTGGCTATGAGTACCGATCATATTGTCACACATGCCCAAGGAGAAACTATAGGCTTGTTCCCCATTCTATATATTTCTATCCCCATGGGTTTGATAAGGGCAACCAATCACATATTCTCATTTCCACGTTATATTCCTTGGTGCAACCTTGAATTAGACATAAGAGCATCTCTAATTGAACCTGGAATCTCTCCTCTTATTCTCAAGCATCTGTAGTAGGTCCTTGATAATCATAGGATTCTCCAATTTCAAGAGTTGCAACATTTGACACTGTACGTGGAAAACCAACTAAAAGCCACATGTTGAGACTTGTGATGAAGCCCACATTCAAGGAGTGGAATGCACTCGTGGTGAAGATGTAGGGCAAATCGAACATTGGCTTTCCTCAACACCAAATTGTGGGACAAGTCAAAGGAATCTGGCAAGAAATCTATACCTTTGGGGCACATGGCACGCCCTCCACCATCAACTTGGAAGAATCCTCGAGGTAGCTGGAAAAAAAGGGGCCACTCCAAACGATAGAGGCTCAAGAAACTAATGTAGGGAAAGAGGAAGGTGATAAGGAGGTGAATCTAGAAGGGTACAAGGAATCACCTGTCTCTCTCGACATCATGAGTGTACCTAGGGACATTATGGAGCACATACAACGGGTTAACGGACCCTATGGAGCACCTTTGTTACTTCAAAGTGCAGATAGACCTAGGGACATTAAATTACTAAGTTTTCACAGCATCAAGGAGCACCGAACCTCTCTATTCAACCTTAGGGAGCTAGGGATGTTAAATTCCCAAGTTCTCATGGCCAGCTTTAGGGAGTCTCTGACATGTCCCCATTCGACTACAAGGAGATAAGGACATTAAATTCCTAAGCCCTCCTGACCACAAGTAGTCTAAGACCTTGTCCGCTTTTGGCCTCGATAAATTTCAAAGTCTTTACGTTCTCAGGGGGCATCATAAATTATTTCCACTTAACCTTACAGAGTCAAAACATTAAATTCCCAAGTCCTCATGGCCTTAAAAGAGCCTCTCAACTTGTTTCCAGTCAGATTCAGGGTGTCAGATTCATCTCAAAGGCATTCGAATCTGGGTGGTGTAGTTATGCAACTTCGTGATGCACTTTGGTCTTTAAATTCTTGTCAATGAACCTTGATATTGGCAAGCTTTTGTTATTGAAACTCAATGGTTGCTTGTTGTTGGCTTTTGAGGTGGCATTAAGGAGATGGATATGGTGTGGGTTCTTCTTTGTTCAACTCAACTCATGTTTCAACTGAAGGTGCCTGTGGATGCAAGTTCCTCCTTTTTTCTTTTTCCTTCAAACACGACATAAAGGCAATTAGTTCATGTAGCATCATATCAAAACAAAATATGGATGCAACATGAGGCATGGTAGAGGAGGGCCGAGGTGTTAATGAGGAGGCAGTGCAGATAGGGAGAGGGGGGAGGAAGGCATGGCGAGCTTGTCCAATCAGGAGGCCAGCAGAGAGCTGCTTAAGACACCTTGAATTGACATTGCCTGCCTGACAACTCACCGCAAGCTTGGCTGTCAATCTTGTCGGCCCATCTGCTCAAGGAGAAATGATGGTACATGCTCCTGTGCTACATATATCCATCCTCATGGGAATGGTAAGGGTATCCAATCAAAGTCTCTCATTTCCACCTTATACTCCATGGTGCAGTCCAGACTTAAGTACTGGAACATCTCTGGTTGGATCTTTGGTTTGAGACTCTGACACCTCTTCTATTATTCTCAGGCATCTCTAACAAGTTTTCGACGACATTTGGATTCCCCTCCTACTTCAGGAACTACAACAAAATCAAAACGCAAAAATGAATTGTCCACAGCCCTATTGGCTGTATTCAATCATCCAGTAAACACGAGTTTCAGGAACTAAACATGTATTTCCACTTGCAAAAAATTCTACCAACAATGTCCTTTGAAGGCATCTGTTCTGTCAGGAAACATCATAAATGTGGGGAAGAGAAAAGTTGGGTGCTTGTTTGTGAAAATTACACTTAGGAAAAAAATCAATGATGCAAGACGAGCGTACCTTCCGGTGAAGAAATCACCAGAATTCTCAATCTGTTCAGTAAAACCTGAGAGAATGAAAAATAAAACAGACCTTGCCATTAAAATAAACAGCAAATCGAACAAACCCAATACGCCACAAACACTAATAAAGATTACAACTTGGAAGGAATCGAGTTTGAAAGGGTTCCAGAAACGATACCCACGGCCTGCCACCCTTGGAAGAAGACGCGGTCGTACTCCACCTCCAGAAAGCACGGATCGGTGTACCACGAGCTGGGCGGCGTGACGGCTTGCTGGAGCGGAACCGCGGGGTCGAAGGCGTCCACCATGGCTCGGACGCCGGCCGTGAGGCCGTCGCAGACGCGGAGGGGTTTTGGGAGGGTAAGAGGAGAGAGGGACGCGGCGGTGGGATAATTAGGAGGGGGAGGAGGAGGGTGGGAGCTGGAGAGACAGGTTTTGGGCGCAAATCGGATCGATGTCGTGTTCTGGGGTGTCGTCGCCATTTCCGCAAGGACCGAGGAGAGAGTGGAAGCAGACGAGGAAGAACTTTCGGTTTGGACACCGGGAGATTTAGAAGACTAGCAACTTGGTTTAAAGATCGAAACCCAAATAATTCTTTTTTTATTTATTTATCAAAACCCAAATAATTGAGTGGGTGAGGTCATTGTTGGTTTTATAATCCAACAATAAAAACCCAAATAATTGAATTGTCTCAGACTTGGACGTGTTCAGATTAGGGGTGCAAACGGATCGGATACGGATATGGGTGTTACCATATCCGTATACATTTTCGAAATGCGGATACGGATACGGATACGGATATCATACGGATAGGAAATTTACATATCCATATCCTTAAAAAACGGATACGGATACGGAACGGATAAAAACAACTCGGATATGGATATAAACGGATATGGCAATATAGACATTACATAATTAATCAAACAATTAACAATATTTTCATAGATTCAACCAGCTATGGATAGTAGACCTTCTCAAACTCAAGCTTGATGGGCTTCAAATATTAATTAAATAAGATGGATTAGAATTTTCAAA
>JAMKQA010057237.1:0-13351 GCA_024699735.1 Posidonia australis
TTTCATGTACATGGTTTTCCTTGTCTTCCATAATAGATTAGGTGGCGACTCCGTTTTATTTTGCTTTTTCGACGTGATTTTGCCGACCGATTTCGCATTCGTTTGCGGAACCTCCTCGCCGGCATGGTTACAGCTGCACACTCAATGTTAGCACAACTCCCAATGCACTTTTCACTAGGATGAATGACCTAGAGAAAGCTCTACGACAAGTGCAGGGCAGGAACCGCTAGTCTTTCTCCTTTCGGGACCTCTGCTATTTCCCAGAGGCGATACTCCATCCGAACTTCCATATCCTTAAATTCGAGAAATATAATGGGAAAAGCTGCCCAATTTTACACTTTAGGGTGTACTGTGGTGATCTCGCTCAGCTACAGGCTGACGAGAGACTTCTCATTTGTCTCTTCTAGAAAAGTCTTACAGGCCAGCTTTAAAATGGTTCACATCGCTGGATATGTCCACCATAAAGACCTGGAATGATCTGAGCCAAGCTTTTCTGGAGTAGTACTCTTTTAACCTCGACATGGTCCCAAAGCATGAGGACCTAGTCGCCACCAAGCGGAAGCCGCACGAGCCGTTTGGGTAGTATGTTGGACGCTAGCGAGCCCTCGCTTCACAAGTGCGTGATAGACCTTCTGACGAAGAGTCTATCGAAATAATAATTCGAGGAGCACAGCCAGCCACTAGGGCTTTGCTAAGCATCCAGCCTATTTCCACCTTTGCATCCCTGATCAAAGCTGGCACCTGTGTTGAGAGCTCACTAAATAGCGGAAGTTTCCTTGTGTTAGCAGCATTCACAAAGCAGACCATGGCTTCAGGCAGAACCAGTAACAACAATAGTGGCAACAACGGATCCAACACTGGCTATGGTTGGAAGAAGGATTTTGCTAGGAATGCTGTGGCATACATAGGAGCTCTTGTTTTGCCAGCCATTGTGGTGAGTTCGCTAGCTCAGAATTAGGTTGTTTACTCCCTTGCACCTAGAGCACCACGCACATCACAAATCACTACCACCTCCAAGCCAATCTACCAGCCCGCACCGGCAAGGCAAGGGTGCTATCAGGGATGAAAGCGGCTCCCACGACCTGAGAGAGATTACACTCCTCTGGTCGAGCCACTGAGTGTCATGTGTCCTAAGGTAGCATCACTACTTAAGCTTCCAGAAATCCACCCACCACTAGACCCACTTCCACGGTGGTTTAAAGCGATTTATATTGCAGTTACCATAGAGCCGTGGGACACTCTACGGATAACTGCTTTACACTCCGAGGAGCAATTCAGGACTTAATTGACCAGAAGGTCATTGCCATTAACACACAGGAGGCAGAGTCCAGGCCCACTGCACAAACACCTCATTCATCTGCATCCACATCTAACAACATAGTCAACCAGTCGTTGCCTGAGCATGCACCGGGAACCTCAGGACTTTATTTCCTTTCTTCGGATGAGGTTGAACCTTTTGATCCTCCTCTCCTCATCCATGATGTTTCAAAACCACTCTCTTATCAACTGAGTCAATCCTTCATTGAAACTTCCAATTCTGTTGTTTATATGATCCAATTAACTGCCCGACCGAGGCACACGGCTACCGGACCTACCATGCAATCCATCCCACCAACAATTAGCCTATTAGCCAAACCAAGGCATGAGCTAACCCACCAAGTGCCAATACCTACTCTACTAGTCCCAGTGGAATTGAGGGCTCATTCTCCTGTGGTCATCAACATGACACAGGATACTCACCGCATGCCTTATAGTTATACCACAGAAATGTGTGCTGAGGTAACGCGATCGGGAAGGGTATACAAGGCCTCGGTTCCAGCAAATAAAACCAGTTAGCCTGTGACTTCATCCACTCAAGCAAAAGCCCATATTCCCAATCCAATCCCTGAAGAGACAGTCACAAGAGCTAACCCCACTGCCAAAGTTGGCCCACCTGTAGCCGACATCACTGGCCAGTTAAAAAAGGTCAAAGCAGACATCTCCATCTGGGACTTAATCCATACTTTGGTCGAACACCGAGAGGTGTTTCTCCTGGTTTTTCAGGCCACCCATGTTTCCTCAACCATACAACCATCGACCTTGGAGAACATGGTAGGGATAATAGCTACGCCAGAGGTCATTTCTTTCTCTAGTTCAGAGCTTCCTCTGGCAGGGACTAATCATAACTAGCCCTTATTCATCACGGTGCAATACCAAAATTTTCGCATTCCTCTCACTTTGGTAGATAATGGTGCCAGTTTGAACATCTGCCTCTTGCGAACCGCAAGTCAGGTCGGCTTTAAATCGGAGGACATCACTCCAGCAGTGAAAGGAATGACGACATTCGACAACACACACCATGATGCCTTAGGCATCTTGATCATTCCCTTAATCATTGGTCCTGCTCGTTTCGAGGTCGAATTCTATGTTGTCGACCTCAAACCATCTTTCAATCTTCTGCTAGGGTGCCCTTGGCTCCACAAGCATCAGGTCATCCCCTCAACATTTCATCGTATGATTAAGTTCCGCTGGAACAATGACGTTGTCGTTGTGATGGCGGAAAACCTTGAAAAGGAGAAGGTTGAGGCAGTCTCTTAAGTGTCACTCCATACTGTCCATTTTGACTCTAAACCTCTTGATGTGCTCTACCGTGTCGATTGTTTTGAATGGGTCAATTTTATTCTGATTCTCAAGCATGCCAGTCATTTGGCCGCTTTTGGCAACCCCTTTTTGATGGTAGAGAATCTATGTCAGAGATGGGGGTACGAGAAGGGAGCACCTCTCGGTCAGAATGGCCAAGGAATCGTCGAGCCCAATACTGCAGAGAGAAGATGGGAATTTGAAGGATTGGGATACGAGCGGAAGCCACAAGACGGATACGCGAAGCATCGTAAGTTCCAAAACCTTGTTATTCCACGTGATTTAAATAACTTTGTTAGTGCGGGATTGCTGGATCCCAATCGGCGTTTGGTGCTTGCAAAGCCTGAGCTAGACAAACCAGTCAATGGACCAGAATGGATATGTGTAGAGGATTAATACTCAAAGGGGGAAATTATGGATTTCAGAATGGGTTCAACATCATCCATGTCACCGGGGATAGCTATACTGGCATTGCCACCTCTGGAGTCAACTGAGGGTCTTTCTATAAATCCAGTTGCAGTCTGGGATTCAGCGAGGGTTGATTCAACAGTAGTAGCATCAGAGTAGCAGTCTGTTTTGAAGGGGTTGCAGCCAGGGCAACTGAAACCAGTGCTTGAGGCGTTAAGAACTACCAGCACCTATTATGTGGATTTCGATTCTAATGAAAGGGAGGGAGATGCTGTGGTAGCATAGGTTGATAGCATGCTCAGTGATTTGGAAGTTCTATTTCAAGAGCAGTTGGCGGTACTAGCCGAGGATGCGCAAAGTGAGCTTAGGCACAGGAAAGGAAAGGCAATAATGACAGAATATGCTGTAGAGCAGATAGTTGCATAGGGTCAGACTGCTATCATGACCCTGGAGGAGAATAGATCCTTAAACACTAGACCAGAGGAGTTTATCTCCTATCAGCTGGGAGGCTGGTGTAGGTGGTATTATTAGTCCAGGCCCCACTTAAGTAGTGGGGTCCAAAAAGAAAAGATCCTAAGTTAGGCTCAGGAGGGAACTTGGGCGGCAGCACTCACATTAGTCAGACAAAGGACAGCTGCCCTAAACAGACTGTATAAAGACATCATGAAACTGAAAGCTTTTGTCTACCAGAAGTGGAACAGTCGGACACAAGTTCAGAAATAGTAGAACCAAAGATCATTAGAGGTGCATACAAGAAAACTAGGGTTACAATGACCATTCTAAGGCATCATCAAGGGTATAATGCTGAGAAAGTGTGCACCTTTGAAGACAGATCCGTCATGCCAGCAAGAAGTCATTCCTGAGCTTATTGCATATGGAGAAGAAGATGATGCAGAAGTGGAAGAGGAAAGTCACAATGCACCAGAATTCCAGCCTTACAATGATGATCCTGAAGTCCTGAACCTGCATGTAGAAGAAGAAACTGAGACTGTGAATATTGGCACTAATGAAGATGTCAAGGAAGTGCGGATAAACACCAGACTCATAGCACAGGCTAGAGCAGAACTTGTTGAGCTTCTTCGAGAATACGCAGATATCTTCGCCTGGAGTTACGATGACAAGGTTGGGCTAGACGTGAGGTAGTGGTACACACATTACTGCTTAAACCTGATGTCAAGCCAGTCAAACAGAAATTGCGTAGATGGCGACCATAGTGGCTCTGAAATTGAAAGAGGAGATAATGAAACAGCACAAAGTTAACTTTCTGAAGGTCGTCCTTTACCTAGAATGGTTAGCGAATGTGGTTCCAGTACCTAAGAAAGATGGTCGGGTGCAAATGTGTATTGATTATAGAGACCTAAACAAAGCCAGCCCGAAGGATGATTTCCCACTCCCACACATTGATGTGTTGGTAGACAATACTGCAAGACACAAAATGTTGTCATTCATGGATGGATTTTCAGGATACAATCAAATCCGAATGGTAGAAGAAAATATGGAGAAAACGTCCTTTATTACCCCATGGGGAGTGTTCTGCTACAGAGTTATGCCATTTAGGCTCAAGAATGCCGGGGCCACATATCAAAGGGCTATGAAAGCTTTATTCCACGATCTCATGCATCAAGACATCAAGGTTTACGTGGATGATATGATTGCTAAGTCGAAGGAGCTCGAAGAACACATTACTTGTTTGAGCTACGGTTGAACCCCAACAAGTGTGTATTTGGTGTGTCATCAGGCAAATTGCTAGGATACATCATTAGCCAAAGGGCAATCGAGGTAGATCCGAGCAAGGCTAAAGCCATCATTGAGATGACTCCCCCTACAACAGAGAAAGAAGTCCGAGGGTTGCTAGGGCGGTTGCAGTATATCATCTGATTCATCGCCCAGTTGACACCAATTTGCGAGCCAATCTTCAAGCTCCTGAGGAAGAACGTGTAGATTCGCTAGAGTGAGGAGTGCCAGGAAGCATTTGACAAAGTCAAGAAACTCTTGAGAAGACCACCAGTCTTAGATCCTCCAACACTTGCCTCCAGATACACCATTCGTCCAGGAAGCACCAAGATGTATAAAGACCTGAAGAGAAACTTTTGCTGGCCTGGGATGAAGAGAGAGATTGCTGAGTATGTGGCGAAGTGTGCAACCTACCAGATAGTGAAGATAAAGCACCAGAAGCCTGGAGGGACTTTGCAACCTCTGGACGTTCCAGTGTGGAAATGGGAAAATGTGTCGATGGACTTTGTGACGGGTTTGCCGCGAACTCGAGGAAAGAATTATATAGTTTAGGTGATAGTGGATCGCCTTACGAAATCAACACATTTCTTGCCAATGAGAGTGAATCTTCCTTTGGCAAAGCTAGCAGAGTTGTATGTGGCTGAGATTGTGAGATTGCATGGTGTCCCAGTGTCTATTCTGTCTAACAGAGACATGAGATTTACATCGAGATTCTAGAGAGCTCTACAGGAGGCTTTTGGCACAGTGCTGAATTTTAGTACAACCTTTGACCCCCAAACGGATGGCCAGACAGAGAGGACCATCCAGACACTAGAGGACATGCTGAGGGCCTGCACCTTGGACTTTGGTGGTAGCTGGGAGGATCACTTACCTATGATTGAGTTTGCATACAATAACAGCTACCTTGCTAGTATTGGTATGGCACCATATGAGGCATTGTATGGCAGACCCTACAGGACACCCATTTGCTGGAGTGAGGTGGGTGAGAGACACTTAGTTGGGCCCGAGATTGTACAGCAGTACGAGGGCAAAGTGGATTTGATCTGGAAGAGGTTGTTGTCTGCCTAGAGCCGGCAGAAGGGCTATGCTGATAAGAGGTGGAGACCTATGGAATTCAAGGTAGGAGACTTCGTTTTCCTGATGGTGTCACCAACCAAAGGTTTGATGTGGTTCGGTAAAAGAGGCAAGTTGAGCCCAAGATATATCAGACTGTACCAGATTACCAAGAGGGTTGGTGAGGTGGCATATAGACTAGATCTGCCTCTAGAGTTAGTGGGTGTGCACAACACCATCCATGTATCTATGTTGAGGAAGTGCTTGGCCGATGCATCCTAGGTGATACTAGTGCAGCTAGAGGAGCCACGGGAGGACCTGTCTATGGTTGAAAATGCAGTTTAGATACTGGATAGGAAAGAGTAAGTCCTCAGGAATAAAGTGGTCCCATTGGTGTTAGTTCAGTGGCAACACCATGGTACAGAGGAGGCTACTTGGGAGCGCGAGATGGACATCCATAGACAGTACCCCTATTTGTTTTTTTAGAACTGAATTTTGAGGACGAAATTCTTTTAAGGGGGTAGGATGTGACATCTAGGCTTGATTATCCATTTTTGCTTGTAAACCATTTAATAAATTGTAATATTGTATAAATGGTTTATTAATGGATAATCTGTTGTTTCTTGGTTGAGAGAGCGTGTGGTTGGCTTTCTGTGCACCTGCTTGTGATTTGGGACCAATGTGGAGTCTGTTTTAAGGATGCACAGTTGTCTTAGTTTGCATGCCATCTTTTCTTTCTTTTCTTTCTTTTCTTTCCTTCTTTTCTCCTTTTCTTTTCTCCCTCCCTCACGAGCTCTCCCAATTTTTTTTCGTCTCCTTCTTCTTCCTCCATTAGCCCGTGCCACGAGCGACAATGGCCTGTGCCTCCCCGTCTCTTCCGATGAGATGGGCGGCTGGTGCCATGTGGGTGGTGGCAGAGATAAAGAGGAGGGAGGCAACAGTGGCGGAGGGGGAGAGGAAAACGGTGCGGGAGAGAAGTAGAAGAGAGGAAGGGGGCGTGCGAGCTGGGAAGAGGAGAGGGCCAGAGTGTTGGGTGCGTCCATTGGAGGCCGAGGATCATCGAAGCTTCGCTGAGGCCACGTCGGAGTGTGGTGGAGCTCGCCTGAGTCGCGTGGGCCGTTGGAGGAGGTACACGACCCCTCCTTTCTCCCCGTCCTTTATTTTCATGAAAATAATGAAAATGCATGTAAAATCGTAGAAAAATAGGGAAATTGATGAGAATGAGTTGGAATGCATGAAAACTTAGATATCATGCGGTTAGGATGAGAAATTTGTAGGATTAAATGAGATTTGGTATGAAAGCTACAGTAGGTTTAATTGAGCTCCTCCCCTTTGTGATTTTCGTGTGAATCACATAGTTGATGGATTGAGGAATGGTTTGGGGGGTTTTGAAGAAGACTCAAGGGTCTGCACCCCATGATTTAATGGTAATTTGTGATGTGAGTTTGGGAGGTCCGATTGAGGCTCCCACCTTGGGCGATTTTCGTCACCTAGAACAATGGAATGCCCTGGTTGTAGGGTTTTCGGTATGCCGAATTGAATTCGGTATGCCAAAATCCTGACAAATTAAGCCAGGATCCCTTGTTTCGATAGACCGAAATCTCTTGGTCGACCGAAACAAGGGGTTTCGGTATATCGAAAAATTTCGGTATACCGAATTAGGAGATTTTGGTATACTGAACTTGAAATTTTGTCTGCCGATTTTACCTTGACCTTGAGATATGTAAATGTGACTATGAGATGGAAATAAATGGTTTTAAAAGTATGTGAGGAATGTGTGAATGGTATTTTTCCCATGTAAATGGTGAATGAATATGGAACCCAAATAAGTAGATTTGGGTATGGTTTTGGGTTTTAGACCCTATAAATGAATAAAATGGTTAATTGTGAGTGGTTTCGGGCATGAGACCCAATTTATGATTTTTAAAGCATGATTTTAAATGATTTGAGTTGGGACCCCTCAAGAGGGTCAAGTATTGCATTGAAACGGATTCCTGCAATGAAAAAGAATGAAATGGAAATGGTTTTGAAAAGAAAAGCCTAAAGAGTTTTGGAAATGAAACACTAATAATGTGTTAAGGAACCACGGGGGTTGGTGTCGACAACATGGATGGAGTATGAGGCTCCAATGAAACTAGTTGCCAGATACGACCATAGTTGAGGAGCTTGAGATGGTGTAGGCTAAGCCTGGGTCGTTGTAACTAGTTGTTCGGGTCACTGCGCTCGTGACGGTGTAGGCTGAGCTTAGGTTATTGAACCTAGTTGTTCGGGTCACCGACGGTGTAGGCTGAGCTTGGGTCGCTGTACCTAGTTGTTCGGGTCACCGATGGGGCGTCAGACAAAGATGTATCCCCATGCATATATGAGAAAGAAATTGAGGCCAATTGGTCGGGGCGGTGGCATCCCGCATGGGGAATTTCACCGCGGCAATGCAGGGAGGTAGGGGAAATGATGTCCTCGCCTACTGCTTGTGTGCCTGGTTACCCCTGATCAAGGTAACATTTGTAAAGAAAAGTGAAAATGTAAAATGGAAAGAAATGTGGTTAGTCTAGGATTGGACTTATGAATGGTCCTAGAATCCTAGAAAGGAATAAGAATTATAGTTTTTAACACGTTACCAGCCAATGTTTGAGGTCTTGGTTTGAGCCCTGTGAGGCATTGTGTTTTAGGCTGGACTTGGTCAGAAATATGAATTTTGAAAGTTATTTCGATTTTGGGAAGAAATCCCAAGTATGGAAAAGGGCATGTTTTGGAAAATGATTCCCAAATGTTTTAAAAGAAAATGCAAAATATGAGTTTCTGAAAAAGAAGGTGATTTGGAATAAATTTGCAAATGTTTTGAAAGGAAAAGAAAGATGGGTTTTGAAAAGAGTATGGATTTGGGTTCAAGCTCCAAAGTGATTTAAATGAAAAGAAAAAGGTGTTTTAAAACTAGATTTTCAAAACAAAACCAACGTTGAAAAATAAAAGTGGAGTTTTTTGGTTTTGCAGATATTTTTGTAGTTTTGTGTTTAGGGCGCATACTGGGTGACTTAGATGTCACTCACGCGTGCTTTATTTGGTTTTTATGTGCAGATCATGTGCAGTCGAGTTCCGGTGCAGAGACGGAGCTTCTAGTTGCACATTGAGATCCTGAAGGTGAGCCTTAGTTACAGTTATTTAATGTTTTTGTAATTAGTGTAATTATGCTTATGATACTGTGATTTAGTAGCGTGCCTGGGGCTGGGGCGTTACAATTGGCATTGGCACACAAGATGCAGCACCCACATCTATGTCTATACCCTCACCAACATCTAGTTCTGCATGCATTACGCACCCACACACCACTATTGAGCCGATGCGTCACATTGTGTCAGCTCAGCAAGGGCAGCAACCATGGCAAAGGTGACCTCGCCGTAGGGAAAGCGACTTCACCCCACTCGGAAAGTTGTTGTGTGACATCTTTCTTAAAGTTGTGCCATTCCTACAGCTACCGGAGGTTCTCCCACCACCGGACTTGCTTCCTAGTTGGTATAAAACGAATTTGTTCTGCTAATTCCATCGTGCCATGGTTATTCGACAAACAAGTGTTTTACTCTTCAGAATGTTGTCTAGGATTTGTTTGACAATGGAGACATTGTCATCAACCCATAGGAGGCAGCACACACATACACCTGCACCCACACCTACACATGCTCGAGCACACCCTAGAATAGCCGACCTTACCTTGTCTAAGCCGGCAAGCTCTGAGGATACTGGAACTTTAGGGGTTTATCCTCTTTCTCCTAGTTCTTTCCTAGGGAATCTATCGGGCCTCATATGCCTAGTTTGTCCTCTTGTCTTCTCTCAGGTTTTGTCTGATGACACTCACATGAGCCATTCTTGTTCTTGTTCCTCTGCGGGGGGCCTAGCCAAAAATTTGCCAGTTTGCCATGCACCGATTTGACCCAGCATGTACAACTACCCTGGATCTAGTAGAAGATAGCCGTCACAACAGACATCAACTCCAACTACAGATACAGTCCTAATGTCACCAGCAGATTCAACATTCACAGTGACAGTCTCAGTTTTGATAATGGTTTTGATGGCTTTGGTTACACCTGCCTAGATTCCAGTTTCCAGTGGGACTACTAGGAGTGACTACGAACCCCAATGGCATCGACAAAACAGCAGCAACAAGGATTGGAGCTGTATCCTTTTCCTTTGTTTCCTTTATTTTTCTTTTTGCATCACCATATATCAAAACACAAAAAAAAAAAGCACAAAAGTTGAAAATAACGAAAAAACACAAAACAGAAAAACATTAAGAACAACAGAAGATAATAGTTTGCTTGTCAATAACATTCTGCCCGATGATGAAAACTGGAAAAGCTCACCTATGTCAGAACGGATTATCCCTCCTCGGTTGTCACTACTTAGACAACCAAGTTAGCAAGGGAGCCATCGAACACCAAAGCTGGACGAATTGTCCAAACTCTGCAAGGATCCTGCACCTCCAAGAGGGAGATAAAATGTTAGGGGTGATTGAGGGTGTAAGCCAGAAAAGAAAACATACATTTACAAGGGCATAAAAGAATAGAGAAGATAGAAGGTGGAGATAGAAGTTAGCCCAAGAGAGAGAGGCGTGCAACGTAGCTCTACCCTTACCATACCTTGGAGAGGAGTTGGAGTATGCGCCTAGTAAAATTACTCCTTTGAGGGACTAACCCACCCTCTTGCAACAAAGGCCTCCTGAATAGATGAGTGCTTATTACCTCCAAGTCAAGGTTAGAGTGAAACTGCACGTCAATGAGGGAGTAAAAGAAAAGTCAATGATATAAAAAAAAAAGAGCATGTGCAGGACCCTAAAGAGTTTGGCATGGAGCTAGGTCCATTACACTACCTTAAAGCGAGTTTGAGTGCCACCACTATCCATCGAGAGCCACCTATGGCTTGTGAATCTCTATAGTGTCAACTGAGTCGAAGGTGGTATCCTCCAATAACAAGCATATAGCTTTCCAGCCTAACTGAGGGTAGACAAATAGTCGAACTAAACAAGCAAGCAATCCAGATATTGAATTCAGTGAACAAGCAAAGCAATAAATGTAGATAACAAGCAACTAAAATCACACCTAATCAACAAGACATGCATTTCTTGATCAAACAATAAGGTCACTCTCAAACAACTAGTCTGCTTGTTCACAATAATAGAATCCACCACCATAATCATAATCATCACATGTTTGCTTGGATGAATCTTTTTGCTTGCATATGGATTTGTTCAACAGGATTTTGCCAAGTGTTTTTGGCCAAAGGCATTTCAACTGCTCGTTGGTTAAAGAGCATATGCAGCAAGGACATCAGTTAGTGCACAAGCTACACGAACTTGCAGAATTAACAACATGACACCAACTCCTCCACAGCAGTTCATGTGTGGTAAACATTCTTTGGAGAATGCCTGAGGTTAAAACAGCCAAGTACAGGTTGCAGTCAGAACACAATAAGAAGCTGAAAAAAGAATAGCCTTGACATGCCAGCCTAAGACAGACTACGATTTATCACGTCACATCCTGCCATCTAGGTGTAGCTTAGGATAGTGGATGAATATACATGCCTCCAATCAGTAAACAATTGTGTCTCTGGCCTCAACCAAAATCAGCCTCGACCATTTCAGTGATTCAAAGTGTGCCTACAGTCATAGCCTAATCCTCAAGTCTTTACATCTTCGAGTGGTGCCCAACAATTCACGTGGTAGCCTGACTCGATGCTAGAGGCATCGGTTTTGCCTTTGTATCTCCTGATCTGACTTCTATTTTCATTGAGCATCATTCGCCTTTTATGCTTGGGGCATGTTAACTACTTTCTAACTGGGCTCACACAATTTGCTACTTGGTTCATCAAGGGCAAGTTGAATGTTCTCTGATTAGGACCCACACATTAAATGATTAGCAGAGACAGCAGCATGATTGTGATCTCCACGTAGCAATCCAGAATTTGGTAAATACAATCAGGAGAATGTCCTACGGTAGCACGGTCAAGTACAGAACCGTCAAAACACCATGGTTGAGTAGAACATGGCCTAGACATATCAATCAGAGGCAGGCTACAATCCCAATCAAAGGCCTTTATCAAGTGTTCACAATTCCTTTTGTCTTCCAAGTACAATACAAGACAGCATAAGGGTATACATACTTCCAGTCACTAGATGAATGTATCACTTGCTTCGACTAGTGACGGTCTCAATTACTCCGATGGTTCAAGGTGTATCTATAGTTATAGTCTGGCTTCCAAGATTCCATACTCTCGAGTGATGTCCAGCCAGTTCGATACCTGGGGCATGTCAACTGCTCTTTGGTCAAAAGCCACGTATTAGGTGCTTGACAAAACATCAACTTACTATGCAATTGAACTAGAGTCTTCGACTAGGGGCATGCAAGCTGCTTTGTTGAAAAGTGGACTGTTCGGAATGATGGTTAGGTGCACATTCTTATAAAGAAGTGACATTGATTACATAATGGCTCCTACAAAGCGACAACTATAGCCGGACACTACAACGAGTCAATCATTAGAGTATTGTTGGCATGTCACAAACACTTTGAATTCACGACGACGTTGGGCATAGACAACTTATCCGTAGCTATCTCAACTGATGTCCCACACAACGACGATGATCTAGGGTGCACTGGTGCTTGTGAATAAGGTCCCCTTGGCAAACCCTTTTGTCTAAACAGTTGGTCAAGATCCCTACATCCTTGTCTTCCAACACTATTGTGGTAGTTCAGGAATGTTGGCTTTGTTAAGGTATCCCTCGATTTGTCCTCTGCAGCTTTCACAATTTTATTGTCATTCCTTGATTCTAGGGGCATGTCAGCTACCTTCGGTATCTTCTTCCTTCTTTTGTTATCATCCTGCCTGGGAGTCTGTCATCGACTTTATCTCAGTTGATAGGTCCCGTCTTTCTCCTTTGTTTGGCTTGTCACGGCCGAACGAGTCTAGGTTCCTCCTTCTTCTAGGCTCTGGATGAAGTCTGGATTATACACTTCCTTGACTTTGCTCTGATTGTACAAAGTCCTCGTCTCCCTGATTCTCGTCTGAGAGGGTAGAATTCAAAGATGGTTTTTCCTCGTCTCCCTTATTCTTGTCCGAGAGGATGGAAGTTAGACACACTTTTCCTGTCTACTCCAAGCCATTCTGTCTGTACACCGATAGTGGCTTGGTTTAATCTCTTGGCGGTTCCAAGCTGTTGCCTGTACATCGACAACGACTTTGTTTACACTTGGCGGTTCCAAGCCGTTGCATGTGCATTGGCAACGACTCGGTTCACTCTTGGCGGTTTCGAGCCGTTGCTTGTACATCGGCAACAACTTAGTTCACTCTTGGTGGTTTCGATCCTTTGCCTGTGCACCGACAGTGACTCAGTTCACTCTTGGTAGTTCCCAGCTGTGACCGTGCGTGTCCGTCCGACCAACCGCCCGACCCGAAGGGAAAGGAGGTGAAGAGGAGGAGAATCACAGCCATGCCGATGACGGCGAAGGCGCAAGGATAAAAGAAAAGAAAAGAAAAAGGAGTGGAGTCGCCA
>JAMKQA010057238.1:0-10991 GCA_024699735.1 Posidonia australis
GAAGAGAGAGAGGAGCAGCCGTTTCTTCCTCTGTTTTTCCCACACGGCTGCTGCTGCAACTTTCCTTCACGCGTTCTGCTGCTGCAGCGTGGAAGAGGACGTCCATCCGTCCGTACGGCTGTTGCGTGAAGAGGAGCTACTGGTACCCGGTGTCCACCGTTCTGCTACTGCCGTTGCTGCTGCTGCGAGGAAGAAGGGAACGTCCATCCGTCCGGCTGTTGCTACTGTTGCTGTGCCGCCGTCGGTGAAGAGGAGACGTGCAATCCAGCGCGTGGTTCCGCCGACGGTGAGGAAGAGGTGCTCGTAGGTAAACGTCCACCGTGGATGCACGTGGTTCCGTGACAGGGGAGATTCTCATCTATTCCATTGGAATATATTTCTTCTTTCTTATTATCTCTATTGAAGATTATTTGTGGCTTGTGCTAACCTCAAGTTTGAGAACTTAAGAAGAACAGTTGTATTCCCTCGACAGCATAGTGCTGGTTGCCTGGATCGAGAGGGTCCCGTGGTTTTTTCCTTTCCTCACACCGAGGGGGTTTCCACGTAAAAATTTCTTGTGTCTGCTTGTAATTGTTTGGTTACAGTTTTTGTTTGATTCACCTTAGTGTTTGTTAGACCCTCGTTTCCCAACAAGTTGTGAGTTCATAATTAATCTAATCCAACCGGACTTTTATACACCCTGTTTCCATGTAGTTTCACATCAACGGGCTTCCAACTAAAGGTGATTCTGACATTGCTTAAGGCGATTTTCCTGCTCCGGGCAACCGATTGAAGAAGAGAGAGCCAGAACACGTGCATGCCCTTGCACTTTCCGGATCTTGGCTACTGCTCTTGGCCAAGACGCCTGTGGATTTGACCTCTTTTGCAATCAATTTCGTTACAGTACCTGCTGCCTTTGCTAGTCATCCATCCCATCCTTTCCAAGTGTTCTTCGTGCCTAAAGCCATATCGGTTCTCTCCAAGTGAACTAAATCGAAGAGGCAGGCAACAGAAGAACTTCGATTTCGATTAAAACCTAATGGATTACGTCATCTCAAGAAATTTAGCACAACAGACAGCGTTTGATTTGAAACACATTCATTCCCATGCAAGTATATGTGTAACTTTATTATGTACTACCAACTTGAAATCCTACTGATCATATTCACAACATTTCAACTAGTGGGTTTATTATGAAGGGGAAGTGTTGTTCCTTGGACGAAGTTCTTGACGAGTTCCAACGATCTGGCAGGTTGGTAACTAGGGACCATGTGTCCAGCAGCTCTTACTGTTGCAAACGTCATGTTTTTCTCGTAATCAGCTGTGAATCCAGCCACCTATCAACGAAATGTCTTATCGTAAGAGCAAATATCGATTGAACAAGTAAGCATTATAGCCTTGAAGTAAATATCACATTTATCTCATGTATAGTATCACCTAGCTATATAAGCAATGTATTTAGATGTTTTATCATACCTCATTGTTGGCCTTCCACACCATCCATGGATTTTCCACTGTAAGATTGAGAGAGGCAAGAGAATACCTTGTTGAAGTGACAGGGATTCTCCCATCAAAATCCCCACTGCATGTTTGCAAAACCAGATTCCACACAAAGTTATTATTGAGACCATGATATCAAATTTAATTCCCAAAAGAGCAGTTTCTTAAGCATTGTTTACCTGAAAACCCAAACTCTTATGTTGTCGTCGAGAAGTTCCTTCAGGACTGCTAAGATACTTTTAGGACTGTCTGTCCACTGGTTCACCATATTACTGCAACAAATCCAAACGGGAGTTGTGAATTTTAACTTGCATGTTCTCCAAGTAAGAAGTGTGTAATTAATTTCTAAGCTTAAATGTTAATCGTGTATATGATTCACTTGCTAATCGTGTAGATGCTGCAAGAATTGTTTCCAAGATATATATGACTATGAGATTTCGAAGTCCAACTGCCAAAAGTACTTAATTTGTGTGCGACATCAGGGCTGAAGTTCTACATATATCATAAACTCTAATTAATCTTAAGCAGACTAATTTTCATTTGTTCCAAATAGTGCATATTAACTACGTAATGCCATTCTTCTCACTAACAAAATTTAAGGTGTATTGATTGAAAATACCTGCATTGAGCCCAAGGGTAATCGAGCTTGGTCACATTGGCATGGAGAGCTTTTTGAACCTCTGGAAGATTCAAGTAGTGCTCTACATAAGAAGCACTGCATGGATCAAAGTCTTCAATCTACAAATTACCCAAAAGAAGAAGAGGAAGAAAAAAAAAACAAGCATCATTGAAAGAACACAAAGCTTTATTTATATAGAAAAATAAGCCAAAAAAAAAAAAACAGTGTAGCAGATGACAGCGGCCAAGACATCCAACCGAAGCATTATTTGGGACCGTAGTGACACCGTATTTACGGCACAAGGGAGCGTAGACGTTGTAGATGTCGAGCTCGCCTCTCAGCTGATCGACGTCGGCAATGGACCGGCTACACTCGGAGCTTTTGCTACGCATGAGCACGAAGTCGAAGTTCTCGAAGTCGCAGCTCCCGTGAATACTGTCGATGGTCTCGTCGGAGAGCATCGCGTGCGACCACAAGTAGTCGTAGTAGCCTTTTGCATCGGTCTGGTCGTCGAGAAGCGCGTTTCCGATCTGCATTTACATACGTGAGCTAGCCTTTGTCGTTCAAACATGCAGACGGTGTGAGATTTGTAACCACAAATAAATAAAATAATATGTAAATAAAATGGAAATGTCATACATACCATGATTCCTTTGAGGTTGATGGCGTTTCCCTTACGTGCCCGACTGGATTCGCGGATGAGGGCTGCGAGCTGTGGGACGTAGTGGCCGGCGTAGCTCTCGCCGGCGATGTAGAATTCACGGCCCTTGTACACCGGGAACCTTTCCAGCCAGTTCAGCAGGAAGATGTAGCTCTGTTCTGCTGTCAACTTGTCGCCGGTCCGGTTGTACTCTGATTGGTCGTGGGAGTAGGAAAAGCCGACTCCTGCCGGGCTCTCCAAGAACAGCACGTTGGCCACTGGATAAAACGTTGCGTGATTCCCGTTAAGTTCTACGACGAGAACATTAAGTGGGTTTGGTGGGTGGGTAGATTACTTTGCCACATAGAGGTACGTACCATTGTTCCACGCGTATGGGTTCTGGAAAAGTGTTCTCCCATCGCTCTTCACACGGAACGGACCGATCTCTTGCGTCGCTCCAATTAGAGACGAACAGCCTGGTCCTAGAAAACAAGAGGAACACGTTGAGATGCAAGAGAACAGGACTGACGAAGAACGTCCAAGGGACGTGCGAGTCAAGGACTCACGAGTTGTGCGACTTATACAGTGAGATATTACAACGGATGCAAACCTCCATTTAGCCAGAGGAGGAGAGGCTTGGTGGACGGTAGGACGGCCTCGACGAAGTAGTAGAAGAGGTCCGTGCCGACGACGTCGTCGACGGTGACGTAGCCACTGTATTGAGCAAACTTCACTTTACTTGGTTGGCCGGGCAGCGTCGAAAGCCTGTCCACCTCCTTGGAACCACGTTGCTTAAATATCTTTGGCCGGCCGTGGAAGGCTGCCGAGGCGATGATCGTGTTGTTGGAGCCATTACATTCACCGGTTGCTTTCCTCTTCCATAGAACATCAAGGGCGTCCCCTTCCTTCGTGACAGCAGCCGTGGCGGCGGCCGTGATGCATAAGAGGAGGAGGGGTAGAAGGGAGGAGAAGAAGAAGCTGTTGTTGGTCCTCATCATTTTTCTTCCTTCACTGAGATTTACGCTTTGCTGGTTTCGTTTTATACAAGATGTGCTGTTACAGGAACGAGTTGTTCTTGCTTGGCGTATATGACGTGTTTCCTTTGAACGTTTTCTATATTCATTGAGTCCAATAGCTAAGACAAGCAGCTGTAAACCTCACCAAATACACTAAATATAGGGAGGAAGATGTGGCACCAACTAATTGTCTTCACTTAGAATTTTATCCTTTCTTTAACCAAATAATGGTTCACACAAAAACTTCATAACTAATATGAAATATTCGAGTTTTTACTACGAACATCATCTTCATTTCGGTATGTATCAGAAAAAGCCCCATTTTTTTAGACACCTTGTCCTTGTAAGGCACCAGAACATTGACAGTTCAGATAAAGAAGCATAGATCTTGACAATGGTATTAGAAATTTAGATTTCAGAAAAAGACAACTTTGTTCCATAGGAGAAATTCATCTTCAGTTTCAATGTCCCGCAATGTATTTGAGTGGAGATTAGTTTTACTTTATTAGACTTAGGTAGACCATTTGCTTTTAATATGTGACAGCCATTCCCAACATTGTACTTGGTATCCTGGTGCCATGGGTTTTGTGATGCATATCATCTTTATTCATTTCAGGTCACGATTAACCAAGTGCTGTCAAACTGTACCAACTGTTGCAGAAATAAATCTCCTCCATTCAATTCTCTGCTGATATCCAGCGTTCCACCATAGAACTAAATCAGGAAAGACTACCATGTAGCATTTCTATTACTATTCATAGAGCCACGTATCATGGTACTTTAGAGCATGATGAAAGCCAATAAAGGTAATCTCAGAAAATGGTCCAAAATAATTGAAGATGATCAGAACATAGTAACAGAAAAAGGCTCAAAATAATTGACAGCTAACAATATTTTCCAGACACGACCATGTAGCATTTGATGCTACAAATAATTCACCTACTAACTATAGCCTGAGTTTTATGACAAATCCCCAGTACGATTGGCCAAGACTAGAAGATCAGAAAAGTTTCCATGTATGGTGATCACAAAAGCTGTTCCTATCTTTCTGAAACTAGGTTGCAGGCATTTGTTTACCAAATTATTATCAACAAGTTACCGTAACAAGAACATGGTACAAAGACTTTGATTTCAAAATCCAATGTTAAGCATCAATACGCAACAATCAGCAAAACTAGCCAAAACATGCAAATATAATAACGCACAGAGATAAATTCGATAGTACAAAACTATCCTAGTTATCAGGCTTGAGCATCAGCAGAAATAACAGAGTTCATAAAATGTCTGAGCACCAGAATGGTTTTCCATGCATCCAAATTCAATTCAACAAGTATGGAATAGATAAGTTGATTCCTGTCTGCTTCTATGATTAAGAGAATCCGAGCACATATAGGCTGAGACTTGGAACTTGCCACGATCCATCTATGCCTCACGGTCTCCGGAGTGGACTGATCCACTATGACCAGATTTCACCTGTCATAATCAAATAAACACGAAAACAAAGCATTATTGATGCTGATTAACAATAGTTGGATGCAAAATGAAGCAAATGTTTGCTATTATAGAAACAAAAGAAAAACTAAACATTTATCATACAGCTGGTGGAGGAGAACGTGATAAGCTCCTGCTCCGGCTAGGACTATGGTTCCTCGGGCTTCTGCACACACTTTTCTTGTGTGTAGGCTGTAAAAATAGAAGTACAATCAGACAATAAAGGGAAAATAATTACTACAACAAAGATTAAGGCATGGAAACTGCTAAGAATACATATATATATATACAATAAAAATTTACTCACAGAAACTGCAGGTGATTTAGATCTTGAACGAGATCTGCAAAAATTCCAGAAACAATCGAATTCAATATCACCAATACTCTTAACAAGTTGATCCAAAACCATCAGCAACGCTCCCACACCATGGACACCAAAACAAGAGAAATTTAAAATAAAATTAGTACCAACTCATATTAGGCACATGAACTAGTAGAAAAGTTAGCAGTGATTTCGAAATGCCATCTGTGGGACTTGGAAAAACACAATTGAGAAAGAAGAGTTCAACACAAGATGCAGGATATCTATTAAGTAGAAGATAAATTTCCTGATGGTACCATCATTTTCCATATCCAGAGTCCTGAAAGTGTGTTGATGAGTCCAATCCACTTATTTCACAGTATTCCAGCTTTTAACATTGCAACACATCCACAAGCCACCCCACGCTCCTCTGGGTACCATCTATATGCCATGTGGTGTAAAATTTAATATTGTTTTGGTTCAAAGCTGCTCACTCATGAAACAGCATACCTCAACAACCACAGAGTTGCAGGCATTGCACCAAATCCATGATCCTAAAATGCAAATCCTCAAATCGCCGCATAATCCCAAATCTAGCAAACAAATAGGTTAACTTTCAAAAACAAGGATGATAACCGGCAAGGTGAATTTTGTATGCCCATTTACTTCTCACAAAGTACAAACAAATTTCAAGATAATAAAAAAAGACAGGAAAATCCACTAGGACACACAAGCCCACCAGCTTCAATTCTCTACTTCCACCCCTATCATCGTAGCTAAGCAGATCAAGACAAACTTACTGCAACATTAAAATCTAATGTTTAGGAGATTCTTGCCCCAACTAGTCAAGTTCGTATATGACTTGAACAAAAGCTGTTGTGGAGCAGCAAGAGAAATATCATACAGAAAAGCACGATATAGAACAGCATGCAAATTTTAATCAACTCAAAGTCTAGTTTTAGATCTCTTACCTTCCAGGATGACAATGAAACATTTTTCAAGTTGTTTAAAAAGGTTACTAAAAAATCCAAATAAACCAAATTTTCACTCTCTCAAACAAGTCAGTCATCCAAAAAATGAAGAATGAGCAGATACATAAAAGTTATTATGGACCTTTAGTTCTTTCGGTGAAAGAGGAGAAATATGGGTACATGAAGAAGGACCAGGTGCCCAGGTATAGACTCTATCAATAGAATCAGAAAATTACAAGATTAATTCCTAGCAGGGCATTCATAACAGTAAACTCAGTGAAAGTTTCCAAGGATATATGTAACCAAAATCATGAATGAGGAAAGGACTAAGAAACAATAGCACAAAAAAACCATGCCATTATCCCACTGTGGGGGGTTGGCAACAAGAATAAGCAAATGTGACATAATTGTATTGTTTTCCATCATAGCTGCAAATTTTCCATTGTAAGACAACAGTATGGTCCAAACCACCCATAAGCAATAGAAGTCACATCCATTTCAAAACAAAAAAGGGGCCATAACCAGCAAACGCTTCATACAATAACATAAAAGAACACGATGCTCACACAATGAAGCATTTAATGATAATAAGAAAACTAAAATACATCTGAGGAAAACAAAAGCATTACATGTATAGGCTATAGTGTCAAAGAAGGTTACCTGGATAAAGATTGTTCCTTTGAAGCTGACCGAGAACGTCTAGGAGACCTTGACAGTGAGCTAGATAAAGAACGGCGAGAAGATTTGGTCTTTGGAGATTTACTGCAGAATTATATTCTTATTAGACCTATACCAAGGATCCACCCATTACATAAGACAAACAAGTTGGACAAGAGACCGGACCTCCGACTCCTACTATGACTGTAGCTGCGACTTCGACTTGGACTCTTGCTTCTTGAATAGGAACGACTGCGACTCTTAGATAAGCTTCGCCTAGATTTATATTCTTTCACCTAAAAACAAGAATTGAACTGCATTTATGAGCATGCATGGACTTGAGATAAAAGAATTTTACCAGTTTTAATGGCTATCTGATATGACGACAGAAAAAAGCTGTTACTCTTATGTATGCTCGTGAAAATGCATTTCTGAACTCAGAATCATCAAGCTTTCTTATCTGCAACAAGAAGATACAAGGTAAAATATAGGATCCAACAACTAGAAAATACTGAAACACAACCTAGCACCAGTAATATCAAAAACACATAAACTTACAGCATATTTCATATCATCATGGTTAGTGTAGTCAACAATGCCAGTGGTTCCTGAATAACACAAGTATATTAAATAAATAAAAAGATAAAGATGTTGAAATATTCTCAATACCAAATTTGATAATTAATGCGTAATTTGCCCAACTAAACGCAAACAGAAATATTGTTACTAAAAGTTTCAAATGGTCTAGGTCTCTAAGATACATGATTACAGGTACAACCAAAAGTTGCCAGAAGTAAAACATCAATATGATTGAAACCTAACAAAAATTAAGTGAATATTATAGAATGCAGAGGGAAGGGGTAGAGGGGATACGTCTTGGAATGCAACACATCAAAACTATCTAGCATCTACAAGAAACTAAATGCACCTGATCTCACAATGATCCCATCCTAATTTTTGTGGAAACTAAGTTGCATGTGTAGGAAGCATGTAGAGTTATTATACGTGGTGCACCAAACAAACTAATAGCCTCGAGGACGACCTCCGTCAATTTCAAATAATATATTTTATTTTCTTAGACTGAAACCTCTAAAGACCACATTTCCAAAAATGTTTGTCTTTGCAATAGCAGTAAGTTATCTTTATTCAGCTGGAATATCAGTTAACTAAAAGAAATATATTTTACTTAAATTTATGGCACCTTTTTTTTCTAACGAGGAACCTGACAGGCTTAGCCTACCAGTAAACCCCCACCCAAAGCAAGACCCCGCAACCCGCCCCAACAAGGAAAGTCTAGATGCAGCCTATGCGGGAATTTCCTGGACTCTCGAACCCGAGACCTCAGGGATGGGAAGGCCCCCACAATGCCACTGCACTAACAGATCAGTCCCAAGAAATATATTTTACTTAAATTTATGGTACTTTCTTATACATAAACTTCTACAAGCAAAATTGCCATACATGTTAAGCTTAGCAAATTGAGTTATCTTTCTTCGGGAATTAAATCAACTCACTTCGTTCTTTGTGAATTGAATCAACTCACCTTTTCCCTCACGGAACACTTGTGAAAAACAGACATCACCAGCTCGCCGCATGTGATCCTGGCATTAGATACATCCAATGTCTTGCAAAGCAACAGGGACAAAACATGATATGTTACACTAAAATAAACGATAACCTACCTTTAGGTCTTGCCATGAAGCAGAAGAAGGTAAACCAGTAACAGTTACTGCAAAGTATAAAGCATAAAAAAAGTGAAAACGTGCAGATCAGCAGGAGGCAATAAAGGAAGCATGAAAAATAAGCACTCAGCAATACATACCACGGTAATCAGAACGTCTAGAAACACCACCACGGCCACCACCACCATAACTGCTATGACGATCAATGGATGATGATGGCCCCCTTCCACCGTGTGCCAGCTCAACCTGCAAGATATATTAGTTAAAGAGAGCCAACAAATTACAGAAAGTATGCGTCAGTATATCACAGGATTTACTTATCATATTTTCTAAATAGATGCTTACTCGCAGTCTGTGGCCATCAAAATTATAGCCATCACGTCCTCGAATAGCATCTTCAGCATCACGAGATTCTTCAAACTTCAGCACCCAGTAAATGATGAAATTAATTCAAACATATCCACAATAAACCATAAAACAATAACTATATATGGATAGCCTCAGGGTCACTTAATGGACACTTAGGTGTGGCATGGAGATATTTAATTGACATAGAAAACAGCCTCCTTGAAAAAAGAAAACAGCCTAATTAATGAGAATCATCCTGATTTTCCCCATTAAAAATAGAAAACAGCCCCAAGTCATTAACCAACAATGTTCTGGGATGGCATGTTGACGCCATAAATAACATTTAGCAAGATGGAATTGTATTCTGTCTAACAATGCTCTATGGACTTAAAAGGAAACTTCCAAAAGTTGCTTTCCCTGTTGTTCTACTATGATAAATAAAACAAGAACGACTTTTACACATGTGAAAAATTATCTAGTAAAAACACAACGAAATTTTGGTCATGCTACGATACTAGAAATAAATAAATAGATCCAAATAGCAAATGAAAATACTAGCCTTTTAGGCTTGAAAATTTACCTCAACAAAAGCATAACCTGGAGGTCTCGGTGGAATCTTCAGATCAATGTCAACAATGGGGCCATACTACATAAAAAAGTCAAGAAATTCATGAATTTTCCTATCACATGCTATGCCAAAACTAATACTGAATCACCATATATTATCTTAAAAAAAGCATCACCATATTGAATCCTAAAAGTTCATAAAAAGAAAATAAACCTAAATAGAGACCCTGTATGCTCTATGCAGCACTTATATGGATGAGGCATACAGCCCTTTTATGGATATGAGTTCAATAGGAACATGTAGGACAATACATGTGGCTTCAGGATAGATAGAAAATATAAATATTTCTATTTCGATATGGATCACTTTGCTGAAGAAAAGAAGTGAAGAAACAACAGAAAAAAAAAACAACCAACTTTAAATAGTTTTTAAACAAGCAAGTGAGACTATGACACAATGCACAAGTACCAACTACGATGATTTTAAATACTTTTTCACATGAAGAAAAAGTCAAATCACATCATGGTTGCATAACTAGAATGAGTTAAGACAGGGAAAAAAAGCATGGAGATCCTGCGATCTTAGTTAAGATGATACAATTCACTGTATGTTTCTATTTTTATAGGATTTTTCAAAGTTCCACAAATCTTAATTTAATTTTAGTGCTTTAAATGATTTGTTTGACAAGTTGAGTTTCCTGTAATCCATTGCAGCATTCAATATTTATATTCAATGGATGTTTCAAGTTCAAACTCTTTGTGAAACACTGATACCAAGGCCCGTTGCTTCACTACCAGGTTGCCATATATGCTTTCCACACTCCACTTTGTTTTATTATCTTAGATTCATGAAATGCTAAGTCATCTATTCTCTGAACCAATCAGTTTGTTAGCTTTTCCCCCTCATTATTTCTGAAAACCTATCCCCTTATTTTATTAATCAAAACCAGTACTCCCCCTTCTTTTTGTAATCAAAATCATAGCTACCCCTCTTAGTATCAAGCCTTCTTTCTGCATCCCATAAATCATGCTTTATCAGCCTCAAAACTTCACCATCTTTTCATGATTTAATTTCACCACTTTGTCATTCTTTTGCAAATCCATAAGCATGTCATAGCCTTCTAAGAAAATAATGAAGGTAAAAATGAAGCATGTTATAGCCTTGTAGGAAACATTGAAGGTAAAAATGAAGCATGTTATAGCCGTGTGGGCAAACATTG
>JAMKQA010057239.1:0-11678 GCA_024699735.1 Posidonia australis
ACTTGCATGGAGATCATCTTGCAAGGAGAGCAAACATATTAATCATAAAACCTCATAAAAACACGGATAAATCAAACCATATGTAAGATTTCGAGCATGCTTTATTATGTTTCTAAAGTGAGATTTAAAGGAGAAAGAAGAGGTAGATAACCAACCTCTCAAGGTGTTCCTTCTTGAAATATCAGAGATAGAGAGATCCTTGTTGCTCTGGAAGGACCAAGGATGCTTTGGGATGCAAGGGAGTGCTCCAGAAAAAGAATATATGCTGCTAGAAAGAGGGTATAGCTCGCTCAGGATGCTTGCTCAGAACAGGATTGTTGAACTCAAGGTTTCTAACCTCTCCTAATGGTTGCCTATGGGTGTCCTTATATAGGATTTCCTTATGGGTAACTCATGGGAATGCAGGGAGCCTCGTAGACGAAAAGCCTGGAAGATTCCATGGCAAATTCGTTGCTAGAGGTAACAGCCATGGGAGGTGGAAAGCCAACAGCCCACAGCCTGCGAAATGGCTGGGCGCTTGGGATATGCGTTGGGTATGTGCACTTGGCATGTGCACCTGTTGGGTGTGCTAGGTAAGTGTGCTAGCTAGGTGTGCTAGGGAGGTGTGCTAGCTAGGTGTGCTAGGTAAGTGTGCTAGCTAAGTGTGCTAGCTAGGTGCTCTCTCCTACCTATCTGGAGTTCTAGTTGGGCTGCGGGCTTGCTATGGGTTTAGGGTTGGTTCAAGGGTCAGTCAAATCCAAAGCAACAATTGGAGTCTTATCAATGAGTCACCTCAAAATCGGGGTGTCTACAGTTGGAATTCGGGTGCCTCACTGTCTTCATCCATGTCATCATCCTCCTTCTCATAAGCGATGAGCTCTGATATGATTTCCTCTTTGAAGGTCGGGTTAGTGACATCAAAGGAGAGGATGTGCTCTGATTTCTACCGCAGATGATTCTTCATGATGGTCACACTGACTTTGGTGTTCTTGTATCTGCACTGTGTGACTTCTGACTCTTTAACCGTGGGCTCTGCTGATTGGCCGGGTTGCTCTGCTTCCTCGGCTCCTGATACTATTTTTTGATTTTTTGATTTTTCTAATTTTTTGGGTTTTCTGGATTTTTTATTTTTTCTGTATTTTTTATAGTATGTACAAGTGGTGCTACTGACTGGCGGCTATCCTGCTACTAACTAATGGGAGTGATGCCGCCTGGCCTTCCTCCTGAGCTTAACTCAAGGTCTTTTTCTTTTTGACCCTCACATTGCTTAAGGTCAGGCTTCCTTTGCATATACCATCTAGACCCGCCTCCCAACTCTAAAGAGATTAACTCTAATGGTCTAGTGGGTTCTGGTTGTGAATCAACCAAGACCATGATGGATGGGTGATTCGACTGCTGGTGGGGAGTTGCTGGCTCTGGTTTTAAGACCCTAGACTTTCCTTTCCTTAGCCTCTGATGCTCTGCTGCGTCCTTGGCCGACATTGACAACTGCTCTTGGAATAATAGCTCTAGGTCACTGACTTGCTCTCTCAACTGACCTGCCCTGCCAACTGTCTTATCTTCTTGTTGTGATGCAATCAGAATACTGGACTACACTCTCCTCTATCACTGCCTCATATGAACTGTGGACCTTTGCTGACTGGATCTGAGACCGCTGTGAACAATGTCCAAAACCGACCGACTGCACTGATGGATCTACTGATGCCACATCTTGCAGGACTATCACTGTGGGGCTTGCTGTTGGGGCGATGGCTGATGCTGTCAATGCGGCTACCAGCGGTTGAGATTGTGGCTGCACCATCTGGTGTCGGCTCCTCTCTACAGTGGCCTAGCTCTGATTGAGATCAAGTATCCTTGCACTGACAAAGTTGGTGAGGTCCGACGGAATAAAAATCTTCTTGTACCTCCTGGTGCGCGAATATTCGTCTTTGTGCGGCTACCACTCGTATCGTAGACCCTCGAACTCTCGCCTCTCCTCCGCCTGGATGGGCTCAGAGATTCCTTGGCTTTGTCGCCCGAGTGGTGCTTCCTTCTTGTATCCCCATTTGTGACGTACGTTTTCGATCATCCGAAGGAGATTGCCACGAACGGTCAGGCAACTGACACGCTCGAGAGCCAGAATGTAATTGACAGGCTCGATGCGATTGACCTGGAACATGTCATCGGAAGGCTTCGGATCAAAGTGGATGGTCTGGAGGGTGACAGCGGAGACTGACTCGTCCTTTTCCTTGTCAAGATCTTCCGCCATGACAACAACTACGTCATTGCCCCAACGGAACTTAACCATACGATGGAGGGTCGAGGGGATCACCTGATGCTTGTGCAGCTAAGGGTGCCCAAGTAGAAGATTGAAAGAGGGCTCCAGATCCACAATATAGAATTCGACGTCGAAGACTACATGCCCTATAGTGAGAGGAATAACCATCATCCCTAAAGCGTCGTGATGTGTGTTATCAAAGGTCGTCATTCCCTTCGTGGCTGGTATGATATCCTTAGCTTTGAATCCGATTTTGTTTGCTATCGACAAAGGACAGACATTAAGGCCCGCGCTGTTATCAACCAGGGTGAGGGGAATTTGGAAGCTCTGATATTGCGCCGTAATGAATAGAGGGTGGTTATGATTGACTCCTGTTGGAGGCAATTCCTCGCTGGAAAAGGAAATAACATGAGGCTCTACGATCATGCCCACCATATTCTCAAGAGCAGATGGTTCTATAGTGGGAGAGACATGAGCAGCCTGAAAGACCTTGAGGAAGGCCTCTTGATGTTCTGCAAAAGTATGGATGAGATCCCAAATGGAGATATCAGCCTTAACCTTCTTCAGCTGTGATGTGATGTCGATAGAGGGCTGCTCCTGCCGGGTTAAGGAGGTAGGGATAGAACAAAGGACCATCCTAGAAGGTTGGGTGGCTGGCTGAGGAAGGGAAGACGCTGGACAGGCAGGCAGGGCTGCTAGCGTTGGTGGCCTATACACCCTCCCTGACCTGGTGACTTCTGCACACATTTCTGTGGCATAATCGTAAGGTACACGGTGTGTGTCCCTCATCAGGTGGACGACAAGAGGGGTACGTGCTGCCAGCTCCAGTGGCATCGACAACGAATTGATAGAAAGTTGGTTTGGCTGGAGAGGGTGTTGGATAGGACGCTATACAAGAGGATGCTAGACCGGAGGCTGGACTGGATTCTAGACAAGAGACTGGACAGGAGACCATACAGGATAAGTAGGCATGGGTCGGGCTAATAGACAAATGGACAACCCAGAGTGCACGGTCGACGGTGCGGCGGTACGCTCTGCCCTAGCAGTTAACCATATCATGTGGATGACTGACTCGGAACCGGCACGACACAAACGATAAAGATGAGTGGGGAAAGGCTCATCAACAATATGAATTAAATCAAAGGGGTCTACTATGGATGTCGTAGACTCAGAAGGAAAAAGGAAATGGATTCTTGAGGTCCCAACGCCTACTGAGTTGTTATGCGTAGGCATGGGCTGTTGACAATATTAGGGTAAGCTGGTGGTGCTGATGCAAGTAGAGGCGGGTGTGCAGGTGCAGTGTGTGCCTCCCGGGTGTCGATAATGATGACCTTGCGGTCAATCAAATCCTGAATGGCACTCCGAAGAGCCATGCAATTGTTCGTCGAATGACCCGCGCAGCGATGGAAATTGCAGTAGAGGCTCGTTTTGTACCACCCCGGCAGAGGGTTTGGCGGGGGCGGATCTCTGGGAGTTTCAGGAGTGTCACCACCTTAGCGAGGAAGGCACTCAGTGCTTCAACACGTGGAGTGTACTGCCGTGCAGCATGCTGAGGCCTTCTCTACCCTAGGCAGGGTCCTTACCGGACCGGTGCTGTGGGATACTCTGGCTGGGCGATGGTGGTGATCTGTGGTGTGTGCAGTGCCCTAAGTGTAGGTGCATAGACTAACTTATTCGGGCCTGGTTGGTTCACCACATTGGCGGGCATGGCAGGTGACCCTACGTATGCGACGACAGGCTTGGGAGGATCCCGCCTCTTAGGGTAACTGGTGCCAGCGCCGTTACAAGTGCTGCTGCTCGCATGGTGATCCAGGGATTCGGTTTGTTTGGGCAAGGAAGCTACCACTACGTAGGGATACACGTGCACCTACCTGAATCAAAGATGGGAAGGTAGTGACAGGTTGAATGCTCAACAGAGCCCCAACATCTGGCTATGCACCTCGGATAATGATTTTGATAAACTCCTTGTCGGAGGGTCTATCTCTCACTTGCGATGCGTGGGCACGCCAGCGGCCGACGTAATCCCCAAATGGCTCGTGGGGTTTCTGTCTTGTGGCAACAAGGTCCTCCCTCTTTGGGACTGAATGAGATTGAAGGCATATTGGTCCATGAACGCCTGCGAGAGGTCGTTCCAAGTCTTGATCGAGCCCATGTCAAGCGACGTGAACCACTTAAGGGTTGGACCGGTGAGACTCTTCTGGAAGAGGCGGATCAGCAGCCTCTCGTCAATCTGAAGCTGAGCGAGATCTTTGCAATATGCCCTAAGATGTGAAATAAGGCAACCCTTACCATTGTACTTTTCAAAGTCTGGGATCTGAAAATACGGTGGGAGTGTCGCCTCTGGGAAATTACAGAGGTCCTAGAATGCATAGGGTTGGCGGTCGCCTCCCCGCACTTGTCGAAGTGCTCTCTCCAGGTCACCCACCTTGGCGTGGAGGGTATCTGGAACTGTTGCCGACGATGGTGATGCAATAGGGGGAACAACTGCATATGTTGTATGGGTCGCACCTAAGTGCTCCTCTAGGTCCACCATCATGCCGCCTGGTGTCGAGGCATGATGGCCAGCACATCTGTGTAGAAGTGTTGGAGGAGATTGTGAAAGTGAAGGTGCCTGAACTTGATGGTGTGTGAGAGGAGGATGAGTGGAGAGTTGTGTGGTAGTGGGTGCTGAATGTGGGAATAGCAGCTGCTGCAGCGGTACAACGCCAGGCTGTAGGCTCTATGGATGCTAAACTCCAGCCAACCCAAAGGGCTGGCCACCAGATGCTGGAGTAGAATGCAGTGTAGTGAGGTGGTATGACTCGGGCGGCAGGGTCACACCTAAAGTGGGTGTAGTGAGGAGCTAGGGTGAGGGCTGAGGTGGTGGTGCTGATGCCTGGAACATCGGAGCAGGCTACCTGGGAACCTCAGGAACATTTGGGTCAATGGTGGACTGGATTGCAAAGGTCATGCCCATGATGTTCTGGGCGAGGGCCAACAGATATTCTGCCTGTGCGGTAGGAGATCCCTCAGGGACAGTGAGTGATGGCATAGTCAGAGGTTCAGATGTCAAAAGTGGGACAGTTATGGGTTGCCCTGGCGACAGGGAAACCGCAAGAGATGTTGCCACAGTGGGCTGGGTGCTAAAAGAGAAGGAACCTTGAAAAAATGAGGCCGTCAGTGATACATCTAGAACCCGAGTAGGGGTCACTGAAATAAACTCAGTGCCTGGCTCCAAACTGAACAAGGTCAGTGGATGTCCCACAAGGTAAGGGACAGAACCTCCGTGATGCACGAAAGGGACAGAGTGAACAACTGAAGAGACAGCAAGGGTAGGAGGGACTGAAAACCGAGTGCCCTCCTGAGCAACAACGGCGGCAAGAGACTCGCTGGTGCACTGAGCCATGGCTAACCGGAAACAGATGAGAACCGAACTACGATGACAAACAAGGGGATGAATCCTAGGACGAGCTATCGTCAAAGTGATGAATAACTCATGAAAAGACAATCAGCAATGAAGCGTCGCAAACAAGGGAGTCAAGGCAGGAACGCTCGAGCAGTGGCTATGGAACTCACGCTCTACCTGAGGAAAAAAGAAAGAAACACTAGTGTTAGTACTAGCAACAAAATGCAGTTGTTATAGTGGTGTGAATGGCATTCATGCACATGGATGCAACTAACATGCTCTCTCTCACCAACTAAGTGTTTCCTAGAAGGTCGTCTACTCCGAGATCACACATGGGTAAATAGGTCTCCAACTCAGGCTAGAAAGTAAAAGTCCCCGCTCTAAATCCTAGGCAAAGCATAGGCAGTGAGCGGGTGGTGCGTTGGTGGCCTCGTCTCTTGCAATAGCATGGAGTTGTACCGGCTACTAACACCAACACGACCCCGTACAAGGGGGGACAAACTAGCAACACGTCCTACACCAAAGCTATAAAACGGGCTACTAGAATTGTCCTTCGTGGACTGTAGGTGGACTCAGGGGAGAAGATGCATGCTCTATATGATCAATCATGCAATATGCTTTTGTATTTTTTACTTGCATTTTATTAACTAAGGAGAAGAGTTCAATTTGGTCTCTAGTTTTGCCTAATTAATTGTTCTCTGAGTTTGTGTGTTTTATTTTAACCAGAAGGGGGAAACAAACATGTCTCTACTCTCCTAGGCATGTCAAGTGCGAAAAGGGGAAGAAAACACACAAGTAAGGCAAGCAAGCAAGCAAACAACAAGAAAAAGGCATGATAATGGCATGTGCAAGTGTCATGGATCATGATTGTGAAAAGAAAAACATCCATCACATCAAAAGGCAAGATATATAGCATGTGTGTGCAGTGACAGAGCAAATGTGTGAAATAAAGTGTGAAAGGCCTACTAACTAAACAAACAATCACCAACAAACAACATGTGAAGCCAAAGCAAGAAAAAAGACTAACCTGAAAGCCAGAATCTTGTACTCCCTAGCGGAGTTGTAGTTCTGTGACCATGCCCATCTGGGGATGCGGCACAGAGTCGCACCAGAGGGAGGAGATCACAGCCATGCCAAGATGGCGAAGGCGCAAGATAGAATGAGACGTAACATGCAAATGTGAAGGCCGGGTGTCTACTAACCAGAGGATGGGTAAGGATTCCTATTACGCATGGGGAAGGTGTTAGGCACCCCCATACGTCCGAGAAACTCGGTCTTTTTAGTCAAATTTGCTTGCTAAAAGCTAGATGAATGCTTGCTAAGCCTAGATCGTGCTCTAAACATGCTACTACGAATGCCGAAACAAGACTGAATGGATGCAAAATGGTATGCAAAAACTGCGAGGAAATACACATGAAATGATGAAATCACAAAATACGACACAACAAAGAAAATCACATGAACTGATGAGATTTTTGGAAGGAACGCTTCGGAAAACCATACTGACATCAAAAAGGTAGAAAGTGGAGTTAACCCAGGTCGTCGGAACCATGGAAAAAGTCGTGAAAATCAAAAAGGAGAAATAATCTGCAAATGGACCAATGTGGGCCTTTCGGTTAGTTCATGTACACCCTCGGGCGATGAAAGCCAAATCAAAGCGAAAAATCCGAAATGTAGGAGTAAAGAAAATCAAACCAAATATCGGATAAGGGACTTCGAAAACAAAGTGAAGAAAAAATCCACGAAAGAAAGGCATGAGATGCAGGCTCGCTAAAAGGGATGGACTGATACGTAAATGTTACAAAAGTTATATAAAATTAATGAATAAGTGCCTACATGTGCAAAAAGGTGCTAAAGATTGATTTGGACAAAAATTATGCAAGACTAAGTGCAAAAACTAACATGCGGGTGCATGAATTGATGGCAGGGGCAATTCGGTCATTTTAATGGTCGGATGTGATAAATGCATGTATGGGGATGATGCATGGTCTGAGTTATGTCAAAATGTACGTCAAATGTCAAGAAAATGTTATTTGTGAGAAAATGTGAAAAGGATAAGATCTTAAAAACCCTAAAATGATGTAACAACAGTAAAGGACAAACACGAGGACTGAAATGCAAAATTCATGAAAGGATGAGAATTTGGATCAAAATATATTCAGTGACTTCTATTCTAATGTGTAGATGATGGATCTAATGTGGATGTGGCACTAAAAAGTGTGAAAATTGCACTTTGATAGTTTCCTGAAAACTCAGGGTCTAAAGTGCAAAATTCAAACACATGTGCAAATGTGATCAAAATATGAAACTAAAGATTGATTTTCAATGCAGTCATGATTTTCAAATGGAACCTATGGTTAAATGTAAAAATATGAAATGCAACGAGTGGAAAATGCCAAAAATATGCAAGAAAACATTTGAAACCCTAAATGATGGATTTAAAATTAATCTAAGGGTCTAGATGCAAATTTCCTGTGCTCAGAAATTGTTTGATGAGAATACAGAGACTTATATGCAAAATTTTTGAGCCTGAATGTGATAAAAAAAATGGGCTTTTATAATGATCAGTGTAATTATGTAGTTTCTCAGGGTTAATATGCAAAATTTCTACGAAGAATTAATTTTTAAAAACTCTGGGGGCTTATCGCAAAAGATTAGGACTTAAATGTGATAAAAATTCAATTTTAATGATGGTCAGTGTGATTTTAAAATCCTTCAGGGTTCAGAATACAAATTTCGTAGGGAAAACTCATTTTAAAAAGTTCCACGGGCCAAATGCAAATGTTCAGGACTTAAGTGTAAAGAAATCATGATCTCAAGGACCTAAATGTGATAAAACATGCATGAATGCAATAAAGATGAAAAAATTAAAATGTGCAGGGGATTAGATGCGAATCTTACAGAGAAAATAAAAAAACTGAAAGTTTTTAAAACTACAAGTACTAAAATATAAAAAAGTAGGACCTAAATTAAATGAAAAAGGACTCAAATGTAATTACCTAAGGACCTAAGAATAAAAACCTAAAACTAAGGGGCCTGGGCCCAAAAATCTCCCCTTCGAAGATCGTTGGTGGACCACCGGCGTTCCCCCTCCGGCGACAGCTCAGCGGCGGTGCAGTGACTGGATGGCTCCGGCGACTGTTAAGGGAGCTGGAGGGTGTCATGACGAGAGTCTTTGGCAGGTTGGCAAGGTTGGGAAGCCTAGGATGCTCCCCCCACCTCGCACTTCGATAAGGTGGTCTGTCGACGTCGGGGAAGATAATGGTGGAGTGGCTGACGGTGTTCCAGAGACAGCGAGGCCAAGGCTTAGGTCGTAGGAGCATCGGAGCGTCAAGCAGTGGCTCCTGGTGGCGACGGTCAGGTCCGGGGAGGTCTGAGGTGTTCCTCCCACCTCTGGCTCCGGTGATAGACACGTCGGAGGTGGGTGGTGCGGCGCTCTTGAGGGCTGTGGCGATGGCGTGGCGGTGTGGAGGAGTTTGTGGATGTATGGTAGAGCTCCCTAATGCAGCGGCGCGGAGCGAGAGCTTCCTGTGAGCTCCAGCGTCTCCTCGACGGCAGTCGACAGTTGACAGGGTAGCAGGGACAGTAGGGTGTCTCCAGGCCCACGAGCTGCCAAAGAAGCTCCTCCAAAGCAAGGGATCTCCAGGAGGAGGTGGAGGGAGAGATAGGAGAGGCCTCAGAGACCTCCTCCCATCGCAAGGGGCTACGGGTCTTCGCCGGAGGTGGTGAACCCACCACTAGAGAAGCGCGAGAAGGCAGGCAAGGCTGCCAACTTCGACAAGCTGGCCTAGAGGGGTTTCTACAGGCCTAAATCAACATGAATCGAAAGTTAAGAGAGGAGGGATTACCTAGATGAGGCCCGATGTCCCTCCCGACGGCACTCGACAGCAGGGCTCTGGTTGCTTCGGCGATGGTGGCTGGAGACTCTAGGTCGCGAAAATGGGTGGAAGGAGGTCCCCTGGATGCGTGGAGAAGGTGTTGGGTCTCTAAGGTCAATTGGGTGCTCGCTTTCTGGGGCTCGATTGCGCTAGGAGAGGCTGAAGGCAGATCCCTTAATCTGTCAACGGTGGGATGTTTTAAAACTCCAGCGGGGCACTCCCACGCCATCCATCTTCCCTTGCAAGGCCTCACTACCATTGGATTAGGGGCACGACAAAGGAGGAAGGTCCAGAGTTCACGGGAGTCAAGAATCATGCGTCGGAGATCGCGGGATCTGCCAGAGATGGCGTCGAAGATGTCGTCGGAGAATGCCGGGGTCACCAGAATTATTTTTGGGTGTTTATAAATTTTTTGATTTAAGGGTTAAATGTGTAATTGGACCTACGATTGGGCCTATGTTTTAGGGTTTTGTTTTGATTTTTATTTTGGGATTTCTTTTAGGCATTTTAGGATTTTGATTTTAAATTTTTTTTTTAATTGGGTTTTGTGGTTTTAATTTAGGCTTTTTATTTATGTTTTATGATTTTAATTAAATTTTTGATTTTGTGACTTAAGGTTTTAATTAGTTGATTTTTTAATTAGGGTTTTTAATTATTTTTTGTTTTGGGATTTTTAGGGATCTTAGGGTTTTGATTCTTTATTTTTTTTGATTTTGTTAAATTAGGGTTTTAATTATTTTAGGGTTTTAGCTATTTTAATTTTAAGGCTTTGGATTTTAATTAAGATTTTGAATTTAATTAGGTTTTTGGATTTTAATTGGGGTTTTTTTAGGGTTTTGGATTTTAATTTAGGATTTTAGACTTTAATTAGGTTTTGGGTATGATTAATTAGGATTTTGAGTTTTAATTAGGATTTTTGTTTTT
This sequence comes from Posidonia australis, assembly GCA_024699735.1. NCBI lineage: Eukaryota > Viridiplantae > Streptophyta > Magnoliopsida > Alismatales > Posidoniaceae > Posidonia > Posidonia australis. The sequence continues at coordinate 10,424 of JAMKQA010057239.1, forward strand.
TAGTTAGGGTTTTTATTTGATTAATTAGGATTTTCACTTTAGTACTTGGATTTAAAATGGATTTAAGTGGATTTAATTTAATTTTGACTTTAATTTGGGTTTTTGTTTGATTAATTGTATTTTAAATGTTTTAGATGACTTTTAATTCTTACTTATTGTTTCTAGCTTTGATTAGGTTTGGGTGGACTAGTGTGGGCTTGATTGGACTTGTGTGGGCTTTGTAGACACCCCGATTTTGAGGTGACTCATTGATAATTTTCCAGATGTTGCTTTGGATATGGCTGACCCTTGAACCAACTCCAAGCCCATAGCAAGCCCGCAGCCCAACTAGAACTCCCGATAGGTAGGAGAGAGCACCTAGCTGGCACACCTAGCTAGCACACGTACCTAGCACACCTCCCTGGCACACCTAGCTAGCACACTTACCTAGCACACCTCCCTAGAACACCTAGCAGGCGCACATACCAGACGCACATCCCAGGCGCCCAGCCATTTCGCAGGCTACCTGCTGCTGGCTTTCCACCTCCCATGGCTGTTACCTCTAGCAACGAATATGCCATGGAATCTTCCAGGCTTTTCGTCTACGAGGCTCCTTACATTTCCATGAGTTACCCTTGAGGAATCCCTATAAATAGACACCTATAGGTAGCCATTTGAGGGATTAGAAAAGTTGAAGATACAGAATTGCAACCAGAATTCGGCAACTGTCCCTTTGAGTTCTTAGCTTTCTTCTTGCATCCAGAGATATCCCCAGCCCATCCAGAGCATCAAGTAGCTTATTATCATGAGTCTTCTTCGAAGGAACATCCAGGGCAAGGTAGGCCTTCTCACTTTTCTCTTTTTATTTCTTGTTCTTTTACATTGGAATAAGGCATGCTAGAAGCTTATATATGTTCTGTTTTTCGTCATATATTCATGAGATTTCAGTAGTGATTTTTCTCGTTCTTTTGTAAAATGTTTTCCATGTTAATCTATGCTCTCATTTGCAAGCATGCTTACCTTTCTTTTAGCATAAATTCTACACCATGTTGTATATAAGCTGTCTTTTTCTTAATGTTTCTTTACACATGAATCCATGCTAAGCTTCATACATGAACCCATCAACTCATTTTAGTTTTAATACATGATTAATAAGATAGCTTTCGATCATGTGCATTCCATCATGTTTTCAGCTTTTAACAATGGCATAAATCCATCTGCATTAGCATGAATCACCCATCTCTTTTCTGGGATAGATTCTGGATCAGATCGCAGT
>JAMKQA010057240.1:0-11537 GCA_024699735.1 Posidonia australis
ATTTATGTGTTGTTCAACTATCAATGGTTCATGATATTGTTCATGTTATATATTTATTTATGGTTGTATTTTATTCATGATATATGTGTATTGATAGAAAATTGTTTAGCACATTTATTTACAATGTTTTAAGTTTAATTAAAAATTTATTTTCTTCAAAAAAATGAAAATAAGTTGGAGGACCCATTAGACCCAGGACCCAAACCCAAACCCGTTATCTTTATAAGTCTGGGTCTTAGGACCCAGACCCAGACCCGGACCCAGACCCATGAAATAAGATGGGTCTGGATCTAGGTATAGGTAGACCCGACCCAGACCCGACCCGACCCATTGCCACCCCTATGTAGACCTGAAGTTTACTTCAAAGCGAGCTCTAACCTTACATAAAGTTAGACATGTTCAAACGATATGTCACAATATTCTTGTGGTACTAATTTAGTGAAAGAGAATTTTAGGTTAGATTACAATTATAAAAAGTAGTTATTTCTTCATGGTGATCTTCAAAAAGAAATTTATATGGACTAGCTTGAAGGATTTGTGGCACACAAGAATGAAAAGAAAGTATATAAACTTATAGGTCATTGTATGGATTATAACAAGTTCTTAAATAATAACATGAAAAGTTTGATGAAGTCATTATTTGTGGCACACTAAAATGAAAAGAAAGCGTGTAAACTTGTAAAGTTATTGTATAGACTAACACAAGCTTCTAGACAATGACATGAAAAGTTTGATGAAGTCATTATTTGTGGTGCACTAAAATGAAAAGAAAGCGTCTAAACTTGTATAGTTATTGTATGGACTAAAACAAACTCTTAAACAATAACATGAAAAGTTTAATGAAGTGATTCTTTCTTTTGACTTTATTGCATAGTTATTGTATTGCATAGTCGTCCACCCTCTCCACTATCGCTCATCCAGCTCTGAGCTCATCATATACCCAACCAACCTCTCCAATGATATCCCCATTGTGATGCTAAGATCAGTGCCTAAGGGAAGCTCCTCAGTGGCTCCTGTAGGATCTTGAAGAAGGACATTGCCATGAACACCTTTCTGACGTTGAGGTTGACTCCAAGCCACACACAGGTCCCGAATATGAGCGCGACAACCAACATCGACGTGCTCGAGAGGGCGATGATGTTGCTGGAGAGTGAGTAGAAGAACTTGCTTAGCTACTCGATCTCCCTCTCCCGAAACTTCTAAATCCTCTTTGTTGAAGTGCTCCTCCCAGGCTAGGAACTTGATCACCCACATGTAGTTGAGCATCTCGTTCGTCGCCTTCATCCTCTTGTCTCGCATCGTCATCAGTTGGAACTAGTACTGGTTGTTGCGATGGGAGCCCTTCACAATGAAGACCAGGAGGAGGGAGAGAATGGTACTTATCATGACAAAGACCAGCACCAACGTGCTCCAGAGAGTTGGTATCATTCGTTGCCGTCTTGTTGTATATAGAGCGAGAGGGAGAGAGAAGGCGAAGAAAAGACATGGGAAGTTCCTCAATGGGAGCACCAGCTGATCGAGAGAGGGAGAGAGAAGACATGTATATCCTCGAGAACAAGGTGAGTAATAATAAAAAAAGACATGGGGTAGTTTGAGGATTTTATTAGAGTAAATCCTAACTTCTACCAAAAGCGAAGAAAACCCAACTTCTAGATACATGTTTTCCAGAAGCTAAAAGACAACAACTTCTCTCAGAAGCAGTGGTTTAATGGTTTGTTTAAGGTAGCTTCTGACATATTTTCAGCTTCTCCTAGAATCTAAAGCCTTAATGCTACCCAGTAGTAGATCTAAATGCATCCAAAATCAATTCGGTTCATGTAAGACATGGAAGGAAATCAAATATCAGATAAAGTCCATTTGATACTCCAAAGTTAAAAAAAAAAAATGAAAAATACCATAATTTTGAAGGAAATATTTGTTCAAAAGATGAGAGGATCACTCATTCCTTTGTATGCCTATATCTTAGTTTCACATTGCCTAAAACCATGTGTCTTATAGGGTCTATTACTTCAGAATTCTAAAATAAATATTCACATGAGCATGGGAAAAGAATAGATAACCACACACCCACGGGGTGAACGTTTGGACTTTGGGGAATGTCTTAAGTCTCAAATTTCTTGTTATAATAATTTATTTTGACCGTTATTAATTAATACACTTAATTAATTTAAACTTTGAATCTCTTGAAGAAACATGATCAAATATAACTGTTCATTATTCTTCTTCTATAACCGACATACAATTGGTCCCTATTTAACAATTAGGATGGTGTGCGATTAGGAATACAGATTTTTTCATTCTCACTCTTATCTCTTCCCTCTGTGCTCTGCTTTCTTTGGAATCTTCGACAACCAGTGTGTTCATTAACTTTCATTGATAAACTTCGTTATGTTTTTGATCAAATGAGAGATTACTTTTATCCTTAGAGAAAAGTGTAATAAATCGATCGTATCATTGTGTCTGGTGTTGTTTTCTCTAAGGCAAGTCTTTTAGAAGACGACTTAATCTGATAAATTTCTAATTTTCTATATATCTTGTTCTTGATTGTTTTGTTCGATACATACATTCGTTGCTACAGATAATTCTAGATCTTGGTATTTATATTTTTTTAATATATTAATGTCAACTTTTATTGTTGCAATTATGTATCATATATTCAAAATATTTCCAATAGATAGCAGCTGGACTCGCGAGATGTCAAATATATTAGAAGATTTATAATAAATATGATGGGACTCACCTTTACGTCTGGGATTCTCTAATCCTTTTGCAGCATGGGATGTTTAGTTATTAGCATTCTTGTTGCCACAGGTAACTTTGTTCAGGTTTATTACCTTCTCATTTATTTGGAGATGAGCGTTCATGATCTACTTAAATTCAATGAGCAATTGTTTGTTGACTTTAAGAAAACCACAGATTAATGATCCATCCCTTAGCAGATTTATCCCTTGGATTAGTTAATTTCACAATCCCCATTGAAAGCAAAGTAACATCATGCGGTGTTCATAGTCTGTTGGCCAGAAATTTCATTCGGCTGACTTTTCCCTCCAATTAATTGATATCAGGAAAAAAAAAATCGCTCTCTTTGACAGTGATGGTGATAAATATGTACCTATGTATCTGATAGTCCTCCTTTTCAGCGAGGACTCGTGAAAAGCCACAATTGCATCGAGGAATTTCATGCTGGTCATATATCATTGAATATTAATTAGAGAGAGAGAAGGCCTTACAAGAGACAGTACACCTGCACAGTTGATGACACCTCATTCCGACGCCCGTCGATCTCTGCGACAACATCCAGATCCAAGTCCAAACTTAATTCTGATAAATTTGGGTTTCCGAAAGCATTGTCTTAGCTGCCATCCTTTTCGCCTTACCTCACACGAACCTTTGCACGAAAGCTGAATCCTACCATCTTTCTTAATGAATGACGCATGCTTAAGAAAATAAGTAATTAATATAGTACATGACCAAACCACAAATTAACCAGATTGACATGTGACATGCAACCCTTTTTTTCTTCAATTTTTTTTTGATTAATATAAATACTACTGTTTACAAAAAAATGGAAAAAAAAAAAACAGGTGACATACAACCCTACTACTATAATCCAAAGCACCACGCACACTGATCTCCTCCTCTTCCTCTTCTTCTTACCCTGTGGCCTGTATAACTCTTGTTCTTGCAGGACCACCTTAATTAATTAGCTTGCTTCACCCACCACCACTCAACACTTCAAAGAGCATATCTCTTTCCCTTTCCGTCTCTCTCTCTCTTTCATTCTTTTTCTCACATATTTACCGGTCATTTTGGTGTGCTTGCTGGCTAGTAACATCATGTTGACGTTATGCTGTGGTGGGTCTTATATATTCTTCTTGTCTACGTGTAGCATGGTTACACCACACCATAAGGACAAAGTGATTATTTTGCTTAATGCATCGCACCACTAATACCCTCAAGATAATTATTTGCTGCAATACCTATCTGTTCCTTTTTCATGCAATAATTATTTAAAGTGTTAGAGTAAATAAGAGCAGAGAGAGTTGAAATAACCAAGGTAAGAATACTAATATACAAAGATGAAGGTTAATTAGGTGATTATGGAATTATGGTTGTTAGTAAGTCATTTTCCAACAGGGCAGGCAAGCACTAAAACAAAATATATATTTATATATATATATATATATATATATTATCAATAGAAACTATTTAAAGCTACTATTTTGTGAAGATTGGAATGCTTTTAGGTCCAATAAGAAAACGGAAAAGGAAATGTGCTTACGTGGCATCTACTCAACGGAAGGTAACGACCAACTAACGAGAGGAGGCATGCATGCCACAAGGTTGACGGAGTTAGGTAGGGACACGTAGTGGGGCCCACATTGTTGTCTACTTTACTTCTCTCTCTCCTGCGGGAGGGGAGGAAAAGGATGGTTCCGTTTGCCGCCACGTTACGGAATGGGCGGGCCCAGCACTAGGCCGACAGATGGCCCTTCACTTTTTTTCTGTCTTTTTTTTTTTTTTTAATGTAATTGCTGTGAATCTTTACCGCCACCGTCAAGGATGGAAAAGCACTTGTATCGACTGTCAGAAGCCAACTTATGTGCCGATATATATTGCCGATTATCTCACAGTCCCATATATTTCGCCCAGGGTTCTTGTCTTGTCAAATCAATATGTCGTCCTTAACCAGTCGACATGCCATAAGCTACTGTCGTGTCCCAAGACAATAATACTGGAAACTATATGGCTTTAAAACATATCATTTGTACTATGTTGCTCGTCCTTATTATATATGAAAAAAGATCAACAACAACAACAACAACGCTTATTATACATACCGACCCGTGCAACTTATCATACTCAACCAACTACCATAATGTAGTTGAACAGGTGAAACTTTCACCTCCACTCAAATTCGAATCTCACATATATGCAAAACTTCTAACTTAACTGATACATACGGCCTTCGCTGACAATGTATCCAAATACATATTGAACGATTTCACGTGGACATGTTAGTCGTGCCGAGAAAATTATCCCGTACTATTTAGAAGTTCCAGTGCTTTTACCAAGTACATATAAGCCTTTGTTATTGTCAGAGTTGTAACAGGAGATTCGCAGGTTACGACCAAGGAGGCAAGCAAATATACTTATTTGACCGGATAGTGCATGTTCATCTGTCCCATGACTCCATGGTTTCAGGTCCACGTCCTTAATTACAATAAGTTAGTACGTTACCGTCATGAATATATTTAGCGTCCTTTAATTTCAGTACATGATGGAGTATTGTTGTTGACAAGTTTTTTTGTTCACGTTGCTCACGCGGTCCATGATTAGATCAAGAAATTCACGTCGAGCCACATTTAGAATTAAAAATCCTTCAATCCTGGGACGGTCTATGATCTTATTTATTTTAATTCGGATCATTAGATTGTGTTAGATCTAATTTTGAATCCATCTTAATTGATTTATTGATATTTAAAATATTATAAAAAATCAAAAGTGAACACCCATTAACAAAACTAAATGGTTATTTTCTGAGCAGAATGTACTTTGTGTAAAGACAGATGTTCTTCTCTATAAAGCAAACATTTACTTCTTTTTTTTTTTGGACAAAATGCATTGTACAAAAAGTAGATTCTATTTTTTAATTATCGTATGTTTATATGTATAAAATACATTAGAAAATAATTATTGTAACTTAAAAATTAATATTTATATTTAAAATTACATATTTTTATTTAGAATCTATTTTAAGCTTAAATCACGCTATTAAAAGGGGTCTAGGTTTGACTGTGTTCGTATTAGGTTCAAGCTCGAGTTGTGCTATATGTTTGGGTCCAAATTTCACGTCGCAAGCCGCAGGCCCTAGTCCAACCCTTAGTCCTACTAATCAGGACGATTTTTTTAGGACTCTACTCGAATTTCCAAGTCTATCCATGATGATGAGAACGACAAACACGATGTTGTTATTTACAAGTTAGGAAAATAAAAGGACTCAGTAGTGACGAAGGATGGAAGTCTTGATCTGAAGATGAGGAGTCTTGTCACAACCTATAAGGATGTAACATTGGGATGGTAAGAGACAGAGTGGTGTGGGGGTGGGTAGAGGCTTAAGTTTCTACGAGAGTAGAAGAAAATTTCATTACAGTGTAGGTTTTGACCTACAAAAAGATCATATAAAAATCTAAAAAATACTTCACAAACTCCACAACTCCTCTCTCTCATAGGATTAGAAAAAATTGATTAAATTATAGGTTTTTATTGCAAAAAGACCCTACAAAAATTCCAAAACTACTCTATAGACCCATGCCCTAAACTCCTCTCTCTCCACAAAACTTGATAATTATCTAGTAACTTACATTAAGAAATATTTATTTGATAATGATAGTAATGAAGAAATCATGCAACAATTTCAAAAAATGCATCTCCATCAAAGACAATTGTGATTGTTTTCTTTTTCTGAGTCTCTTTTTTAAAACAATCTTTTGTCGAGACCTTCTTAAAAGGTCTTTTTTTAGGGATTTTTTTCTTAGTATTTTTGTTGAGATTGTAATTATGAAGTCAGAATTTGTGTCTACTTTGACAATATGTACTCTATTAGGCCCCATTGTCTGAAATTCATGACTTCATCCTTAGGATAGTATGACCATATCTTCCTTCTTATATTTCCCATCGACTTCCTTCATCTCCGCACGAGTGAGCCAACAAAACAAAATTTTCTCATTCTTCTTTTCGCCCAGTCATTTCTTCCCAAACCCCTTCCTGTTCTATCGATGTCGTCACCCACCACTCTATACCTCTTCTTGTTCCACCAAACCCACTATCATACTTCCATCCATACATTTGAACCCCCTCCTCTCTTCTCCTTCTTCTTTCATACTTCCATCATGCTTCTTCTGTCATTTGCTTTCCTCCTTCCTCCACCTCCTTCTTCCAAACATCTTCCTTAGGGATAGGAACTAAGGTAGAAGGAAGTCTGTAATCACTTAGTCTAGTAGTGAAACTTCTTTGCCATTGTACGAGAGGTCAGGAGTTCAACTCCCACGAACATCATATATATTACAATCATATTATTGTATTATTCCCTTCCTGGATTCGTATCTCATGAACGACGAGAGAAAAAATTATAGGAATCCATTTCACTTGGTGGTGGTCTCATAGCCAAGTGTTTGTAACATATATTAAAAACCGTTTCCAAAAAAACTAAGGTAGAAGGAAACATTCCCAGAAGGTCGAGGTTGCGTGGGCTCAGGAGACCGCAAAGGAAGCAGCAGCAACAGAGATTGTCTCGTCGATGGCAGTGGAAGCAACGAGGACTAGGGCAACAAAAAATAGTCCTAGGAGGTCGAGGTTGCACGAGCTCCAAATGGTCGCAGAGGAAGTAGCCGCAGAGATCTACTTAGGTGGTGAGTAAGTCATTGTTCTCTCTTAAGTTTTTTTTAGCTAATTTGGTGTTGATTCTTGGATTTCTCTGGAAATTTTGTTTTCTTGGTTGATCCCTTGTCTTTTTCTGATATTTCGATTCTATTTTACCTTTTTTGTTGATATTGTGTTTTTCAGCTAATTCATTGTTTATTTTTTGAGGTTTGTTATAATTTTGTGTTTCTTTTGGTGTTTCTTGTGACGTTTCACTTCCACATGGCTTTTGCTATTAATTTTGTGCCTTTGTAGCTGATCTATTGAAAAGTTGCAGAGGAGAAGAAGAGGGAAATTGTGCTCGATAGAAATGTGTATACGTCGTGTCTTACAATTACTGAGTCAGTTGCTAACAATGAGCTGACAGGAGACAAGGAGACGTAGATGGCCAGTGTGTTGGCAAGGTATGGGAAATCCCTTATTGAGAGGACCAAACACCATCTAGGTACAACTAGCATTCTTCTATGTAAGAGTTTCTAAGGAAAAAAAACTCTTCTTTTCATGGCCATTTTGATTCCTATTAGGCTTTGTTTTTAACTTCTGTTCTTCTCAGTGTTTTATTAGATTTATTAGTAGTGGAATTTTCTAGCATGTTTAACAAATATCAGATGGCACATTTATCCATATTGATTCACAGATTAAACATTTAGCATGTATTGGATTTTTCAGGTGTACATTACAAATTTCATTACGCATATTTTGTTAGTTTTTGTGCTTGTATGTTCTACATTGAACGACTGAAATATTACCTAATAGTCAATACAAACCAACAAGTCAATTATGCTTCCTGTCAAATATGACACTTATTTTGTTATATTGCATGAAGAAACAAATTGTCATAAAGGGAAAAATGTTGCTTGTCTCAAGAGAATACAATTAACCTACTAACGAAGGAGGATGCTTGCTTGTAAGGCAATGTTTCCCTAATATTGGAAATAACTTATGAAATATGATGCAATATCTAACAAATAAACGATTCTAACATGATTGTATGCTTACCTAAGTACATCAACACATATAAGTGTAGGTTGCGAAGAGAATACTGGAGCTCTCAAATGCCTTGTGGCGACCTACTATGACCTACAACTTTGGATTCATAGGGTTCTTTAATTTCATGAGGTTGGGTAGGTAGAGATGTGGTCTTGAGATATGGTTTCATATTTTGTTTACTCATTTTTTCTTAGTGTGGATTGTAATTATCTACAAATTTATTTATTTTAATCTTAATGAATAACCATGTTTTTTAAAATGGGAATAATACATTGTCTGTATCAGCAAGAATCACCTTTATCTTTTGTGTTGCAAAGAAGATTACAAATAAGTTTCACTAATCATTGGATTAGTGTATATCTCTCTGGACATATCACATCTATGCAATTGATTTTTTCTATTTTGTTCTACAATTATTGATATGTACACATGTCTGGGATCAAGAGAACAAGATGAGAGTTAAGAGGTTTACATTGATGATTTCTTTCGACAAGACCCAAACAAGGTTACAAACCCAACAATGGAAATATACAGGTTATTTCCTTTCTAAACAGGTTTATTCTTCGTTTCAATTAAAAGAAAGAAAGACTTGCATTGTTTATGTTTTTCTAATTCTTTATCTAATATTACAATTAGGTGATAAAGCCGTTTATGGCCATGTTGTTTTCTAGATATCTCTTTTTGGGATTTTTTTAATCAAGCAATCCAACTTTTTCTAGGTTCACGAGAAAAAAAAGACAGTTGATTGATGGTTACTGGTTGGGCTCATTAAAGGTTGCAATGTGAGTCCTAAATATTAGATTTTTATGTAAGCAATTTTTTTGTAGACTTCCACACAAAGTAGTTGGGAAATGGAAAGGTCCTCTACATATCGTCACGTTACTTTTTAATAAATAATTGTGTCACATCAAATGATTATTTAATTATCAATTAACTTTTAATAAATTAATCATCTCACATTTGTTTTTTATTATTTTTTTATTTTTTAATAATCACATGTATCCATAACACTGACATTCTCCAATACATTATTCAATATTTGATCGAATTAGATATAGCTCACTTTACTGAGCCTTCTTTATAATATGAAAATATTGATACTCTACTTACTTTATAAAGGAATGAAGATTGATTAGGATCTCTTTTTGTTCATATAGGTTTGCCTCTTCATTTTCTTCTTAAGTTTTTTCTTGAGGTAAGTTAATTTATTTTTTATATGATTAAAATCTATTTTTGTATTATATTCACAACTATCAATCTCTAAAGAGTGATGGTATTACTGTTGATAAACACCAACTGTAATATCTGTGCTCAGATTATTCAGAATGAATGTAATTAAGTAATATAATCTGGGTAATTAGCTTAATAATGAGATATTGATGTTGAACCTCTTTTAAGTAATACCTTTGGTATTTTTCCCCACTGTGTGGTAATTTGGACTCGAGTGTGCCACGTGTGTGTGTGTGTGTGATGCATGTGCATGTGTGGGACCGTGTGGGGCCGAGTTGGCAGTTGAGTCAACTTAACACAGTGACTCGCACAACCCCCACTGCCTTCTACTGTGCTTGCCAGAGTACTCCGCTTGCTGATTCATTGGGATCTTCGTAGTGTCGTGGATGATGGAATACAAGGGGGAGCGGCGAACATTTAAGGGAGGAACGACGAGGGTTGGAGAGGGCACACGGAGAGCAAGAGGAAAGGAAGATTTAGGGGCAAACCAGAGAAGGAAAAGAGGAAAGGAGAGAGAGAGGTGGTGGTCGCCGATGGTGGAAGAGGGCCTCTAGAGATCCTGAAAGTCAGAGGAAGAGAGGAAGTCACCAAGGAGAAGGGATCGTCGAAGATCGTCTCTGGATATGCGTCCCCTTCCCTGTTCCTCTTTTTGGATTTAAGCTTTCATTATGAAATTATGCCATGAATTAGTATGGAAGACACAAAAATGGATAGATTTGAGTTGGATGACAAACACATGGAATCTTGGAGATTTTTCCTTGAATTGTAATGAATTTATGTCGATTTTTTTAGAAGCATGCTAAAATGTTTTTGAATAAGTCTTCGAGTTTGTGATTTTCGTATCTCGAGATATATACTATAGTTTTTGATAAAAATTGTCCCAAATGAAAGTAAACTTGGCATGCTAGATTATGTGTTTTAAATAAGATTTATGGTTTACTGGAAGGGGGTCCGCCGGAGGTTCTAATTCCGACGACTGAGTGGCATGGGCTCAAGGGTAGTTTTTGGTTACAGGAAAAATTGGTATGCCGAATTAAATTCGATATGTTGATTTCCTATCAATATTTGACAAGAACCCCATTTTTGGTAGACCGAAATGCTCTGATCTGTCGTTCCAAAGGTTTTCAATTGACTGAAATATTTCGATTGACCAAACTAGGAGAATTCGAACAACCGTTCCGAAGGATCAGTCAATCGATTTAAATATCTAAGCCCATTTCGATGTGCTGATCTGATTCGGTATGTCGAACCAGACGTTAGAACTAAATTAAGTAGATTTTTGTGAAGATAATTATGGTTTTTGTTTTATGCCTAATTAAGAGGTTTCTTGCATAATGTTTAGAAAGAGTTTTTATAAAGATTTATAAAGGATAGCCCTGAATAAAAGAATGGTTTTATAGAGAGATTTTTGTAACAGAAACGGTTTTAAAGGATAAGAGATTTAAAGGAAAGATGCATGTTTTTGTTACAAGATTTTTAGTGTTGGCCCCCAGTTAGAGAGATTGGGTGCCCAAAGAAGGTGTTGAATGGGCTGGGTAAAATAACCATGAGCTCAATCACCTAGATAGACAGGGATGTTGGGAAACGCATCCCAGTGCATAGAGAATAGAGAGAGAGCCTGTTGGCCCATAAGGGCCTGAGGAACCCAAGAGTGTAGCCTAATGGCCAAGATAAACGGTGGAATGCCTAATATGGAGACTTTCACCGTGGTAGCGTAGGAGGTTGGGGTTAGTGTCTGTAGACACCTCGATTTTGAGGTAACCCAGAGATGAATATCCTATGTTGCTTTGGATGTGATCAGCCCTTGAACCGAGCCCCAAACCCACTAGCCAGAGCCCCAAATCAGACATTTGTGAGCAGGGCTGGCGCACCAAGTTGGCGCACCAAGGTGGCGC
>JAMKQA010057242.1:0-14179 GCA_024699735.1 Posidonia australis
ATATCGCCCTCGGGCATACAGCAAAAGGCTGAAAAGCCGATATTTCATTAGCAAAAGAGAAATCATTAGAAGACCGATTTATCGGGCGTACGAGGGTGCCTAACACCTTCCTCGTACGTAACAGGGATCCTTACCCGCATTTCTGGTTTGCACAGTCCCTTTTTATTTGTTTTGCATGATTTTTCATGTGTTTTATGGTTTTCCTCGTCTTCCATTTGAATAGACTAGGTGGCGACTCCTGCTTTTTTTTGCATTTTTTCTTCTTTTCTTTTTGCAGTGGCTTTGCCGCTTTTGGCACACATAATATTACCTATTTGTGGCCACCCCCGACGGCATGGTTACAGTATGTTGACATTTTGCATAAACCTCTGCATGACCTTGCATGCTATCTGTTTGAGCGTACCTTGCCATTTATTCAAAAATGTTCATATTTAATTCAATTTAATAAGTTTCAATCGACGTTTTCCCTATTTTATTTGCATCCACATAGCATTGAACATCGTGCCCACTCAGGCATCCACTAATGACATTCATACATGGTTTCTCGCATATCGCCCAAAGGAGTATAGTAATCGGCATAATTGCCCACATCATGTCCCGAATCGGCTTCCATGCATTGCATATCGCCCAAGGGCGTACAGTAAATAGCACTCATGCTAACATAATGACCCGAGCATTGTTTGCATTGTTTTCCATCGTGTTCATTTGATTTCTCGCATTTATCTCTAGGACAAGGATGTTTACTATGTCAAGCTCTTGTGGACCATTTTCTAGAACTCATACAACATGATTGAGCATTAGGTTGCTTTTCGCATGGCATAAAGGACGCATTTATGTTAGACATAAGCAAGCATACATTCGCATTTGCCACACACACGAGTAGAAAAGTGCAAAAAGACCTATTAGTCAAGCTTACGAGGGTGCCTAACACCTTCCTCGTGCATAACAGGAGTCCTTACCTATGTCTCTGCCTACAATGACTTATGTGTTATCCATTGGCATTGGAGTTATTTCTTTTTATTTGTTTTGCATCGCATTGCATTTTTTTGGTTTTCCTCGTCTTTCTGTTAAATAGACTAGGTGGTGACACCCCTTATCTATTTGTTTTGTTTTTACGTGTTTTCTGGTGTTTTCTAGTCAAGCGTCATTTTCCTCGAACTCACTGCTCCCACCATAGCCCTATCAGTCCTCATCTCTTGGATAAAGGCGCACGAGGGTGCTCACTGCTCCCCGACGGCATGGTCACACATGGAATCAACTATTCTCAATTCAAAGATATACCATATGAAAATAGGTTTGTAAGGGCCTCTACAAATGAAAAATACATATTTGTTATCAAGAGGCAAAAGCAAAACAAATGGATACCAAATAGAACCTTTAAAACTTATAAACCTTGTCCAAAAATGATGTGGGTTCCAAAAACCTTACTAGGAAAATGATAAAATCAAAATGGATCTTCAATAGTGCCTGTTCAAGGCATATGATAGGAGATCATAATCTCCTATGCACTCTAAGTTCAAAAGAGAACGGAATTGTCACTTTTGAAGATAATGCAAAGGGCAAGATAGTCGAAATCAAGAATGTCAATAATCCTGAAAATCCTTCTATCAAAAATGTTCTTTTAGTTGATGATTTAAAACATAATCTTATCAGTATTAGTCAATTAAGTGATAAAGCTTACAGAGTTTTATTTGACAAAAAAGAGTGCTCTATTTTGTATTCCAGCACAAATATAGTGATCTTTACTGGAACCAAGAAAAACAACGTATATAAAATAAATATCACTCATGAAACAAAAGAATTCGACTCATGCCTTGTAACTTCAAATGATGAACGATGGCTTTAGCATAAGAGACTTGGCCATGCTAATATGTGTCAAGTATCTAAATTATCCAAAAGTGATCTTGTCATTGAAAAGGATAGGCTTTGTGATGCTTGTCAATTTGGAAAACAATTCAAGACATCTTTTAAATCTAAAGATATGATTTCTACTACCAAACCACTAAAATTAATTCATTTGGATTTATTTGGTCCTAGTAGAACCATAAGTTTGGGAGGAAAAAGATACGTTTTTGTTATTATTGATGATTTTTCACACTTTACATGGGTCGTGTTTTTGGCAAATAAAAAAAATGTTTTTCTTGAATATCAAAAATATTGCAAAAAGGTACAAAATGAAAAGAGATTAAACATTGTTAAAATAAGAAGTAATCATAGAGGGAAGTTTGAAAATGAAGATTTTGAAAATTTCTATAAAGCAAATGGATATGAACATTTTTTTCCAAGGGCTTTACAACAAAATGGAGTTATTGAAAGGAAAAACAAAATACTACAAGAAATGACTAGGTCCATGCTTTGCGAAAATAATTTGCCAAAGCACTTTTGGGCCGAAGTTGCTAATACAACATTCTATATTCTAAACCGTGTCTTGCTTAGACCCATTTTGAATAAAACTCCTTTTGAACTTTGGTCTTGCAAAACTCCTAAAATTTCCTATTTTAAGGTTTTTGGATGTAAATGTTTTATTTTGAACACAAAGGATAATATGGCAATGTTTGATTCGAAATCTGATGAAAGAATATTTCTTGGATATTCTTCAAGAAACAAGGCTTATAGGGTTTACAACAAAAAATCATTAACCATTGAAGAATCCTTGCATGTGAAATTTGATGAAAACATTGTCAAAACAATTAATAGCGAAAATGAAGAAGAAAATATTGAAAATATTCTTGAAAATATAAATAGTGAAGAAATAAACTAAAAAGAGCAAGAACAAGTACATAGAAAAAAAGATTGGTAATATGTGTCCGATCATCCTAAGAACTCATTATAGGTGAAGTCTCTGAATGTAACTCCCGTAAAATTCATTTTGTAATTATTTACATTTTATGAATTTATTCTTGGACAAGTGTTACTATTTTCGAGGCCCGTTGCGTGGATTTGTGCTTCTCGGCTTGGGCCTCATGGGCTGGCTTTTGCTTACGTGTCCCTCTGCGTGGCTAGTACTGTGCTTGTGTGGGCCAAATTGTGGGGTCCGTCTGGGGCCCATGTCCGTGGGCCGGTCGTTGTGGCTGGTGCTTGAAGCGATGGCCGGTGTGCTCGTGCAGGGTGCCGGTGACTAAGACGTGTAGGTGAGCACGCTCCCAGCTACTGCATGCGCAAGCTTTATAAGCTGCCCGCACTGCACCCTTTTGTTGCTTGTCACCATCCTCTTTTCTTCTTCCTTCTTCTCCTCCTCCTTGGGCGCACACTTCTTCTTTCCTTTCTTTCCCTTCCTCCTCACTCTTCTCCCTTCCCCACCCCTTTTCCTTTTGCCCGTCCTCCCCTGTTTCGCGCATCGACGATGAGAGAGAGACAGAGAAAGGAGAGGAGTGGAGGCACTGTGGTGGCTCGTAGCGGCTTGGGAAGCTTCGGAGCAACGTCCCTAAGATCGTAGGGTGGCTGTGGTCATGCAAGGTCGCCGGTGTTCACCGGAGTTGGTCGGAGGGTCATCGAACCTCGTTTCAGGTACGTATCCCCAATTTAATGTGTAGAAATCATGTAAAATGGTAGAAATGCCTACGATGCATGTAATCTAGGTTAAATTTAATGTTTTAGAATTTTTGGGAATTTATTGTTATTTTTATGTCTATTTATGTCGGTGGTTGAGATTTAGGTCATTTTGACCCTTAAGCCTTTGCGATTTTGTATCTTGATGCATAGTGAATGGATTTTATTTTATTTTTGTTAGGTTTTGTAGTAGACTCGAGGGTCTATCCTATAGATTTTTGGTGATTGTCTGGAGGTCCGATCGGAGCTCCCACCACGGGCGATTTTTTAATGCCACACTACAGGTCATCTGAATTCTGACAAAAACCTAGGGGCACGGGCCACATGTGCGAGTTCGGCAATGTTTCTGGCCCATGGTCCAAGCTCTGTTAGCATTTAGACGAAAGTGCCAGGGGTGCTGGCCAAACACACGCTTCACATGTGCAGGTTTGCTAGGGCATTTTTGGGGCTTTTCTTGGATTTTTGGAAAAATATATTTTAATGCAGTGGTTTTCCAAATTGGTTTGTATTGTCCCTGTAAGATGGGATTGTGGCCTGTCAGTGGTGGTCTCTTGGGACACCTGATGTGTCGTTTTGTTGAGGTTTTGGAAAATTTTTCAAAGGAATAAAATGGTTTTGGAAAGTGGATTTCAAAGAGATAGTTGGCCTATTTTGGAAAATGGTTTTTTGGGTTTTTTGTGTGCAGGTAGAGACAGTGTGGGACCGTGTCGTCGGGACCAAGGAATGTGACGACATTCCCGGGTGGTCGAGCACGACTTCTCAGTCGAGGTTGGGGGCTGAGATACCTGAGGCTGAGGGACATGGGGTTCTGGAGGGATGAGACTCCTTGACTGTTGTCTTGAGGCTAGGGTTGTGGTCCGCGGGTTGAGGTGTCTTGTGGCAAAATAGGGAGGTATGATACTCCAATTGTTGTCGTGAGCACTGAGGCTCGAGTGTCGTCAGGTGTGGATGTATGACACTCCCTCCTGAGCACCATGTGAGGAGGATGTCGTGAGGAGACGTACCTTGTGGTGGCTAGTGCCGGTGGGACACGTGCTTCGTAGTTGGTAGCGTCCTGAGAGACAAGACAGCCTTCCTGAGGGGTTGGCTTTGTGAGGGTTCTCCAGGTGGGAGAATCGCGAGAAGACGCGACTCCTGCACAGGGTGGCACGTCGTAGCAGTGCAGATGCTGTTGGTTGCTCTTCGGTGGACAGCTTGTGGCCATAGTTTGGTTGCCTAGCGCCAGGCTTCCCGACTCACTATGTGTGGTTTTGGCCAATGAAGGCCTTTGCTTGAGGTTTTGGGCTAGTAGAGCCCTGGTTGTGGTTTTAGTCGGTGTGGGCCTATTTTGTGAGGTTTTGAGAAAAATGGTTTGCAAAATGAATTTAAAAGAAAATCAGTTAACGTTTTGTTTTCTGTCGTTTTTTCTTGAGGTGCGTACTGGGTGACTCCTGTCACTCATGCATTTTCCTTATGGTTTTGGTTTTCAAGTGCAGACATGCGATTGGTTTAGCGTAGTGCATATAGATCGGGGTCTCCTAGCCGCACACATATGTTCCTGGTAGTTAGATATTTTCTGTTTGGCTTTAATTTTTTCGTAATTTAATTTGTTTTAAATTATTACAAAAAATGTGGGGTGTTACACTGAAGGAATATTGACTAAGTCTAGATTAGATCATGGATGTGCCACTTATGCCTTTGTATCATCCATTGAACTCAAGAATGTAAATGAGGCTTGTAATGATGAATTTTGGATAACTACCATGCATGAAGAACTAAATCAATTTTGGAAAAAATAATGTTTGGGTACTTGTTCAAAAACTAGTAGATCATCAAATTATAGGATATAAAATGGATCTTTAGAAATAAGTTAGATGAATCAAGAAATGTAGTTAAGAATAAGGCTAGACTGATTGCTCAAAGATATAACGAAGAAGAAGGGATAGACTTTGATGAGACATATGCACCAGTTGCATGGTTGGAATCAATTAGGATGACGTTAGCCTCTACCAACCATATGGGATTTAAGTTATTTCAAATGGATGTCAAGAGTGCCTTTCTGAATGGTACTAATGAAGAAGAGGTTTATGTCAAACAACTTCCAAGTTTTGAAAATGAGACATATCCTGACCATGTCTTTAAACTAAATAAAGCATTATATCGCTTGAAGCAAGCCCCTAGGGCATGGTACGATAGGCTAAGAAAATTCTTGATTGAAAAAGGTTTCTTGATTGGAGTAATTGATACAACACTATTCATAAAAAGAGTGAAAAATGACATATTAATCATACTATTTGTAATATCTGGGCCCAATATGGGAAGGCCGCGTGTAGGACGTGTGGTAGAGACGTGTGTCTAACATGCGTGGGTTTCTCAGGAAATTTTTCAGAATGATGTAAGCATGTACCCATGTATTTGTATTAAAAGTTATTAATGGAATATGGGTTTCAATGCTTGATTGTGCTCCCTTTTCCTTGATGTTTATCCTTGGGTTTTGTATGGCTACGTATGTTGGCATCTTATACCGTAGACGTACACATATACTTGCATAGTGAATGCATAGTTAACCACCTCCCAACACTGTGCTCCTGTACTCTGCCATCGCTGCCTTCCTCCCATACCCAGTGAATGGCGTCATCCGTATCTCGCCATGACACACTAGCGGTTGCTAGTGATTGAAAAACGACGATGGGCCGGCTGAAAGAAAAAAGAAGAGAAGAGTTAGTGCTAGGGAAAAAAATGGGAGAGAGAAATCCAGAGAAGAGAGGAGAGAGTGGGGGACCTAAGCAGGTGAGGGTCGCCAGCGACGTTGGTGAAGCCCTGAGAAGAGAGAAGGTCGTTTGAAGGCTCTGAGGTGATCGCTAGAGAAAGGAAGAAACGTCAGCAACCCATCATAGAATACGCTACCCAACCTTTCTCTTCTCTGCATCATGTTTTCCATGCTTGATTAATTGATAAATAATTAGATAAAAAGCATGAAAATGTGTAATTTAGCATGGAATCTAAGATTGGTGATGATCTAGGAAATTATTAGGATTTATGGAGGATTTTGCAATGATTTTTCATATATTATGACATAATGGATTTTCAGTGATATCTTTCCCTTTGAAATTTAATATCTTGAGATATACAAGTTAGATCTTAATCAAACTTGTCCCAAAATGTAGTAGACTCAAAACCCTCAAAAATTAGTATTTATGTGTATTTTTCCAATGGCCGGAGATAGGTCCCACCTAGAGCTCTCAAGTGGATCGATTTTTTCAATGACCTAATCTAGGTTTTACTATAAGTGTGTGGGCCATGTGCCGAATGAGCGAACCAAACATGTGGACAGGATGCTCGGGTTTCACAAGCATTTTTCAGAAAAGATAAAACACTAAATGAAGATCATGATTAATGGAAAAACATGGTTTTAATCCCAGTGTAATTACTCTGGAATGAAGATGTTTAGAAAAGTTGTTTTGAAAGAAATGTAAAAGTTGAAAAGAATGATTCTTGCTTAAAAGAAATTTAATAAGAGTTATTTCTAGAAGAGAATATTGGTTTTATAGAAGTTTTTTTCTTATTGTGACCATGCCAACCCGGGGGTCCAGCGCTGAGTCGCGCCAGATGGAGGAGGTCACAGCCATGCCAAGATTGCGAAGGTGCAAGATAGGATAAAAGAAGGAGTCGCCACCAAGTCTTTTAAGGGAAAGACGAGGAAAACCACAAAAGATTGAATGCATGAGATGAAAATGCGAAGGCTAGGTGTCTACTAACCAGAGGACGGGTAAGGATTCCTATTACGCACGATGAAGGTGTTAGGCACCCTCGTACGCCCGAGAAACTTGGTCTTTCTTGTCTAAATCGCTTGCTAAAGGCTGGATGAATGTTTGCTAAGCCTAAACAGTGCTCTAAACATGCTAATATGAATGTCATGACAAGACTGGATGGATATGCATGATGGTATGGGGGCATTTATGTAATTTCACAGGCTAAGTGTGGCAAATGCGTGCATATGCATGGTGCATGGCCTAAATGTATGCAAAATACCAAGAGAAAGTTATTTACAAGAAAACGTGATGAGATGAGGATTACATTGCGAGAAAAATGACGAAAATCGGGAAAATCACGAATACACGGGTTAAAATGCAAAATTCACTTGAAATGTGCAAAATTGGCCAAGATGTGAAATCAGAAACTTATGTACATTGCAACTATTACTTTTCGATGAAAGCATTGTTCGAATGGTAATTTACAAGCACATGTGATCAATAAAATATGAAAAATTCCAAAAAATGATTTTAAACACAATTAAAGGCTCAATTAATGATTTTTAAAACAACTTAGGAGCCTGGATGCAAATGTTCAGTGCCCAGAAACTTTATTCAATAAGTTCAGGGATACGCATGTAAAATTTAAGGTCCAAAATGCAATGGATATCAAGTTTTTTTTTTTAGATTCTTAGTGCAATTATGGATTATCTCAGGGTTTTGGATGCAATTCTCATAGAGAAAAACATTTTAAAGAATCCTGGGGAAAACACTGTAAATTTACAGGACTTAATTGTAAAGAAAACATATCTCCAGGGGCTTAATTGTGATAAAATAAGTAATTACAGGATAGAAAATGAAATCTAAAGTGAGCGGGGTGAAAAATGCAATATTTACAGTAAAACAAAGAAATGTATGATTTTTATGAAATTGCAGGGGCTTGCATGCAAAATTACAGGACCTAAGTGTAATGTTCTAAAAACTTAAAAAGTATTAATTAAAATCCTAAAAACTAACAGCCACCACCGGCGATTCGAAGATCACCAGCGGCTTCGGCCTTGGGAAGCCATCGGGGCTTTTCCCAGCGACCGATCAACGATCAGACAAGGGGGAAAGCTGGAGGAGACGGTGGGGAGGAGATCCAACGGTGTGAATTCATCCCTCGTCGGCTGAAACACGTCGTCGATCCCCCCATGCCGACTGTCTTCCCCGGCGACGGTGCGCAACGACGGCGATCATGAAGGCGGCAGCTCGGCGGCAGGAATGGCGCGGACGAAGGTCGGAGAGGCTGGAGGATGGCAAGGTGAGTCTTCCTGAGGGGTTGAGCGAGTCGGGCAGGGGGTGTGGCGCCCTCCCCATCTCGGGTGTAGGCAACGGCTTGCAGGTGACATCAGCAGCGGCGTAGTAGCGGCGGTGGCCGGAGTTATTTTTTGGTTTTTCTAAAGTATTGAATTGCATTTTTTAATCAAATAGTGTTAGCCCTAGTGGGCTTAGGGTTTGGTTTTTTTTTTTTTTTTTGTGATTTAGATTAAATTGTTGACTTGTGACTTAATTTGGGGATTTGGAATGATTATTTGTATTTTGACATTTTAAGTTGATTAAGGTTTTATTTGGTGATTTAAATTTAATTAAATGGTTATTTTAGTTTTAATTGGATTAAATTGTTTTCTCTTGATTTTGGTTTTGGATTTATTTGATTTAAATTCTGATTTTAATTTGGTTGATTTAAGTTTTGGATTTGATTAGATTATATTTAGATTTAATTAGTTTTCACTTGATTTAATTAAGGACTTAGTTTAAATTTTGATTTATTTGGCTTTTTGTTTTAATTAAGGATTTTATTTAAATTTTGATTTAGATAATTTTCACTTGATTTAATCTAGATTAGGGTTTTTTACTTGATTAATCTTGATTAGGGTTTTTACTTGATTAAGTTGAGTTTTAAAACATTTTAAGTGGATTTTAATTGATTTTAGTTTGAATTAGGGTTTTCACTTAATTATCTTGAATTTTATTAGTATTTTAAGTAGATTTCACTTGGTTTTGGTTTAATTAGGGTTTTTATTTAATTATCTTGAGTTTTTTTTATGTCTTAAGTGGATTTTATTTGGTTTAGGTTTAATGAGGGTTTTAGCTTAATTATCTTCAATTTTTAATGGATTTATCTTGATTTTGGTTTTAATTAAATGTTTTAGGTTAATTAATTTGAATTTTAGCAAATTCGATGAGTTTCATTTTAATTTGGATTTTAATTAAGGTTTTTTTGGTTTTGATTGGCTTGGATTAGGTCAAAATGGAGTTGTGTGTGGCTAAATGGGCTTTGGGTTTGGTGATCGCAACCAGAGCATCTCTTCAGAGGAGTCCGCCGCCAGGTGACTGCAAAATCGAGGTGTCTACACCTTTAATAAAAAGAGATTTTAGAAAAAGATTTAGAAGGAGACTTCAGAAATGAATTTTCAGAAAAGATGCATGTATTCAGAAAGATATTTCAGAGTTTTGAGTTGGCCTTAAGTGAAAGAAACTGAGATCCAAAGAATTAGTGTTGGCTGGGCTGTGTGCTCATTCAGGAGAATGGTGTTAGGTAGGCTAGGTGAGGTAGCTGGAGTGCTCGCACTAGGCCGAGTAGAATAACTCGAGAGCTTGTGATAGACCGGGCAAAGTCACTGATGCTTGTAACACCAAGATAGATTAAACGGACATCATGAGGAGACATATCCTCGTGTAACGTGAATAGAAAAGAGAAAAGAAATAGTGAGACCCGTTAGCTAAGACGATGATATACCTATAGGGAGACTTTCACCGTGGCAGTGTAGGAGATCGAGGTTTGTGCGTCCTTCTTCGATTGTAGCCAGGTCACTCCTAATCAAGGTGACACCAAAAAAAGAGGTTTTCAAATTTCAGATTTAGAAATCAGTTTTAGGCTAGAAACGAGCTTGGTTTTGGTTTCTAAGCTTTAGCCAGATTCTAGCCAAGATAAAAATAGTGTTTTAGGACTAGTTCAAGCTAGGTTCTGTGTTTTGCAAAATTTAAGATTTGAGATTTAGGCTAGAACCTAGTCTCAGAACAGTTTTCCAAAGATATATAGAATCAAGCATAGTTTTCAGAAAAGAAAGTAAGTTTTGAAAACGCATGATTTCCGAGATTTCTTTGGAAGAAACTTTCTCAGAATTTTAGTCAGAATTTGGTGATGAACCAGATTAGAGTTTTATAGAAAAGTTTTTAGAGAATATATTAGAGTTTTAAGTTGGAAATAAAGATTTAAAGGCCTAATCATTTTTCTGCCTTTTGTTTTCTTTGGGACGCATACTGGGTGACTTAGATGTCACTCATGTATTTTAGTTGTTTGGTTTCAGGTGCTGAGTTGGAGTGCAGTTAGTTCTGGTGCTCGAGTTTTGAGAGCCATTAGCTGCACACATGTCTGGATAGTAATTAGTATTCAATTTATTTTAAATTTTTCTCTTGATAATTTAGCAGACTCGGACTTTAAATTAGCTTTGTTGTGGCACTCTATGGCTGCGAGGTGTTACACAATTCTATGTTGATGATATCATCTTTGGATCCAATAATGAAACTCTATGTAAAGATTTCTCAAGCATCATGCAAAAAGAGTTTGAAATAAGTATGATGGGGTAATTAACATTCTTCCTAGGATTACAAATAAGACAAACAAATGAAAGAAGTTTTGTCAATCAAGAAAAATACACTAAGGAGTTATTAATGAAATTTGAAATGGAAAACACCAAAGTAGCAAACACCCCTATGAGTACATCCACTAGAATAGACAAAGATGAAAATGGTCAAAAAGTGGATCAAAAGTTATTCAGAAAAATGATTAGGTCTCTACCGCATTTAACTATTAGTAAGCCAAATATAATGTTCATTAAATGCCTATGCACAAGATTTTAGGCATGACCCATGGAATCACATCAACAGTAGTCAAACCCGTAGAATAAACGCTAGCAATTCCAATCTGGAATTAGTTGCCTATAGTGATGTGGATTTTTCAGAATGTAAAACTGATAGAAATCACTTGTAGCACTTCCCAATTCTTGGGACACTCTTTGGTGTCCTGGTCTAGCAAGAAGCAAAACAATGTTGCCCTATCTACCACTGAAGCTTAGTACATTGCAATCGAATGCTGTTATACTCAAGTTCTATGGATGAGACAAACACTAAGGGACTTTGGTTTATTATATACAACCACTCCTATTTTTTGTGATAATACTAGTGCAATAAATTTATCCAAGAATCCTATGCATCACTCAAGAACAAAGCATATAGAAGTCAGACATCATTACCTAAGGGATCATGAAATAAAAAATCATATAAAATTAGAATTTATTTCTAAAAAAGACCAATTAGATGATATATTCACCAAACCCTTAGATGAGCAACAATTTATTGAGATAAGAAGAGAATTAGGTATTTGTTGATTTGAAGACATTCACTGAAAAAATAAAATTCCTGATTAAGTATATCAAATTTCGTCAATTTACCGAGGATTATGGTCATCCAAAACAATTTTTCAAAATCCCCTGGATCAGTGTACCGTTTTGAAACGAATTGTCGAAATTTACTGATTAGGTTCGCCAAATAACACCAGTCGAATGAATCTTGTATCCATCGTGCCCTAATATCGAACAAAACAACATACCATTTATTTTTGGTATACCGATTCTAGCGAATATACCCGATATAAACCTAAGTTTCTACCCTAGTTTTCTCATTCAGTCTTCCTCCCTAACGACTCCTCTATCGCTGTTGCCCTCTTCCTTGGCCAAATCCACCACAAAAACGCTCGACCTCCACCTTTCTCCTTCCTAAACTGTTTCCCTACACCTCTCCTCTTACATTACATGAATGGCACCCAAAAGTCCTTTGCATCCCACTCCAAACAAAAGCATGCTCTGGTCGACTCCTCCTCCTTTAACAAAGTCCTAGACAAATATTGTCACTTTGTGGATGACAAGGCTCTTCAAGCTTACCGTGATCTTTATGCCAACCATGAATTCCTCATCGGTTGATGGGTAATCTTCTCTGAACTTGGATCTATATAGTCACTTTTTGTCATTCAAATGCTTGTTCCATACCTAGCCTCCATAGAAGACACAAAGTATTACCCTCATTTAGTTTCAGAATTTTATGCCAATTTATCTTCCTCTAAGTTCATTTGTGAATCCTTCCTCTTAGGAATTGAACTTCCTCTTAATGAAGTGTTAATTGGCCAACTTCTTAAAATTCCATCCACTAGCCTTGATATCACTTTATCCTTTGATGAATTAGGCTAGTCTATTTAGATGTTAATAAAGCCATATCACTTAACAAAAGGGGCACTTTTAAACCCAATAAGCTCAATCAATTAACAAAACAATTTAGGATCATTGCCTACATTGTGGCAGCAAATCTTATCCAAAAAAGGGTCATAACGATGAGCTTGGTGAGCTCACTTGTAAGGCCGTACATGTCGAATTGGGTTCGGCATACCAAATCCCTGTCAGTTTGTACAGGGGCACCTGATTTCAGTAGACCAAAAACCTTTGGTCGACTGAAACAAGGAGTTTCGGTATACCGAAGGTATTCGTACACCGAATCAGTGATTTTCGGTATACCAAATTTTAATTCAGTCCGCCATTTTTATCCCCTAGCCTATATGAGTATATGGGTATAAATGATGGAAATAAATGGTTTTAATGGGATAATGAGCATGTGTTAATAGTGCTTTCTCCATGTAAAATTCATGGAGAAATATGGAACTCAAATAGTAAATTTGGGAATGGTTTTGGGTTTGAAATCCTAAGAACGAATAAAAGTGATTAAATGTGTGGTTTTTGGGCACGAGACCCAATTTATGGTTTTAAAGCATGGTTTTAAATGAATTTGAGCTAGGACCCTGGTAGAGGGTCATGTGTTGCTTGGAACAAATTCCTGCAACGAAAAGATGAATGGAAATGGTTTTGAAAAAGGAAAACTTAAGAGTTTTGAAAATGAAACACTAATAATGTGTTGAGGAACCACAAGAGTTGGTGTCGACAATGTGGTAGAAGTATGAAACTCCAATGAAACCAATTGTCAGATACGACTATGGCTGCCGAGCTTGAGATGGTGTAGGCTGAGCTTGAGTATGTGGGCCTAGGTGTTCAGGTCACCGAGCTCGCGACGGTGTAGACTGAACCTGGTACATGAACAAGTGTTCGAGTCACCGAAAGGACGTCAAATAAAGACGTATTTCCATGCATATATGAAAAGAAATTGAGACTAGTTGGCCAGGACGGTGTCCTCTCGCATGAGGAACCTCACCGCGACTGTACAGGGAGGTAGGAGAAATGGTGTCCTCACTTACTGCTTGTGTGGAAATGAATAAGAAAAGTGTGTGGTTTTGTGAAAAAGAAAGAAATGTGGTTTGGCTAGGATTGGACTTAGGAGTGGTCCTAAAATCCTAGAATCAAATAACAATTGTGTTTTAACCAGTTACCAGCCAGTATTTGTGGTTTTGGTTTTCAGCCCTGTAAGGCATTATGTTTTGGGCTGGACTTAATCGAAAAAATGGTTTTCACGAGATATGAGTTTTAAAAATGGTTTTGGTTTTAGGAAGAAATCTCAAGCATCAAACAGAAAGTGAGTTTTGAGAAAAGCATACTCTTGGGAACAGATTCTCATGTGATTTCAAAGGAAAAAGAGAATGATGTTTTAAAATGAGTTTTCAAAAGAAAATCAAGTTTTTTATACATTAAAGTTATTGTAGACACCCCAATTTTGAGCTCATTTGGCAGCAGGCTCCTCCGGTTGATGCTCTGGTCGCAACCACCGAAATCCTAGCTCACACAAGCCCAATTAGGTTCACACTAGCCCACATGACCTAATAAAACACTAAAACGCAGTAAAATTCACTGAAAAATAAA
>JAMKQA010057244.1:0-12011 GCA_024699735.1 Posidonia australis
AGACCGATTTTATCGGGCGTACGAGGGTGCCTAACACCTTCCTCGTACGTAACAGGGATCCTTACCCAGATTTCTGGTTTTCGAAGACCTTTCTTTTTATTGTTTTGCATGATTTTTCATGTGTTATTTGGTTTTCCTCGTCTTCCATAATAGACTAGGTGGCGACTCCTGCATTTTGCATTTTATTTTGTTTTTCTGTCGTGATTTTGCCGACCTTTTACATTTTCTTTGCGATCTCTCCGCCGGCATGATTACACTATTTATATACAAATTCAATGGTTTTTTATAAGCTACAACAATTATAATAAGTACATGTTAAATTAAGTACTTAGAAATTTCAAAATCAAATGATTTTAGATATTCAAGTATTTTAAATAGTTTTGATTATATCTAGTTGTTTAGAATTTTTAATTTAATGATTAGATATCGAAATATAAAAAGTTTTCATTAAATACTTAAGATAAAGACTAGCCCTAATTGAAGCTAATCCATATGTAATATTGTTATAGTAGTTTACAATAATTTGCTTGTTGAAGAATTCTTACTAGTATGATGGTGAAATGCATGGCTTGATGAAGACAGGCTAGGCCAAGATCTATTCATCATAAATTTAAGATCTCATCCCTTACAAAAACGAGAAACCATGGATTAGTATTTTATAGCATTGCAATGTGTTTGTTGTAGACACAGCGATGTGGATGGTAAACAAGAAGAGTGATTTGTGGAAAAGTGTTTTCATTTGCTTCAAAACACTAATACATTGATGCTTATGTACAAATAACTGAATCGATAGAATAATCACACATGTCTAGTTGGTTAAATTAGTTACAACTATCTAACAAACTATTATGACTTGTACAACTAACTCTAGCTTGCTCTAGAATGTTTAATACTCAACCTCAAGCCTTGGGAGTGAATATCATGAAGTCCCAGCTTGGATGTAAGATGCTAAAACCGTGGAGAACCCAATGAATTGGTGAACATGTGTATAAGCTGATGACTAGTAGACACATGTGAAGTTTGCAAATTTCCTGATTGAATTTTTTTCTTGAGTTAGATGACAATCTAGTTCTCTGTGTTTAATTCCTTCGTGATAGGCTGGATTATTTGCAACGTATATGCCAACAAGATTATCACAATATAGTGTTGCTAGCTTTTGAATTGAAACATGAAGATCAAAGATTGGTTAGAACAACCAAGTGAATTCACATGATGTGGATATCTATAGTAGAATGAAAAGCTACCTTCTTTGCTCTGGCGAAAACATGTCCCCAAACAACAGATTTCAGTGCCGTCGTGGTCAAAACCCTAGCAAGGGTTTTGGTCGTTCCGACTCCTTCCTCCTCCATCAGGCTACCCGCTTCGATTGGGAAGCTTTCAAAGAAAGCCTCTTCGCAGAGGACTATGCCGATGACCGTTCTCCTTCTCCTCCGCCAAGGTCTCACCGCTTCCACCACTCTCGGAAGCAACGCAGATCTAAGAGGCAGGTACGTCGAGGAAGAAGGTTCCTTCCTCCCCTTGTCTGGATGATCCAGAGATCTCCTCTGATGTCCACGATATTTCTTCTCCCTCTGATCCCTCCGACGAGCTATCGATAGGGTATCTTCCTG
Source organism: Posidonia australis (assembly GCA_024699735.1). NCBI lineage: Eukaryota > Viridiplantae > Streptophyta > Magnoliopsida > Alismatales > Posidoniaceae > Posidonia > Posidonia australis. The sequence continues at coordinate 1,611 of JAMKQA010057244.1, forward strand.
CTTGGAGCAAGTCAGGCAGATGCATTTTTTGCATATTTCTGGTGGTTTTACTCCTAAATCTCCGTCATACATATTATGTTTCTTACTCGGAATCCATCATACTGTTGGTTAAAAAAATCTCAAGAGTTGTGATTTAGATAAATTTTGTTTTCTGAATCATGCGTCTCTCGCTTATATGTTTTCAAAGCTCTCTTTTAATGGCGGCTGTGAGACTGAGTTGCTTAGTTCTATAGATTTATTGTTGCCTGAATATAAATGCAATAGGGAAATAGATAGTCCCTCATCATCTATTTCCGACGACCTTGCAACCTCTCTGGCGACATCATCGGAGGTGAGCATGAGCTCTTCTCCCTGCAGACGGTGGGGGCAGGTTTCCCCAAACGCTGACATGCAGTCGTCTCACATTAATTACCCACTTTCTTCGGTATGGAGCTACACGTCTTACTGTCCTCCTGATTTCTCTGCTATCAGGCGGGCAAATTTCAAAAACACCCTTCCTAATTCTTCTCCTATTTTCTCTGACTCCATTATTACGGGGGTTAATTCTTCCGTAAATGAGCCTGAGGGAGAGTTAGTGGGTTATGTGCAGGGCTTTAACGGGTACAGCAAAGGATACGCCTGCGCAGCAGATCTCTCTGACGGCTATCTCTGTAGCCGCACTACCATTAATACGAACATTCCTTTTTCTTCCCGCGTAGAAGTTTTTCCAAACGATTGGTCTTCTTCTGACATTTGCATTAATTCCATCCGCTCGCCTATCCCATCTCCTCCCCCTGATATCTCTGGCAAGCGATCCTCTGGGTCGCGATTTGCTATACTTTCCTCTCCTGATAAAGTTCTCTCTACCTCGCGTGCTACTAGTTCTTCTACTCTCTCGGAGAACCTTCACTCGTCGGCTGTTACTTTGAACGCCGGGTGGAATGTGGTTTCCAGGAAGAAATCTATCCCACCCTTGGTAAGCTTCTGTAAAAAGAATGATAGGTGCTTCAAATGTGGACTGAAAGGCCACACGAGATCCACCTGTAAGTATACTGGTTCTTGCTTTAGATGTAGTTCCCCCACTCACTCGGTTGCAATATGCAAATTTTTTTAGGAAAAGTCCTTCTTCCCGGAAAAAATGGTTTCTCAAGGTCTCTCCCCTCAGAACCCTTCTATCCTACCTCTCACTGATGCCATGTGCAACCAGTACTTGTTGCTATCCCGCAGTGCGATAGTCACGGCGCACACCTCTAATCTCACACTGGAAACTTTAAAGAACCATGTCCGAGCCTTTTGGACTTGTGGTTTCGACATTGAAGTTAAGGACTCCTCTCTGGGTAAATTTCTACTGACATTCCCTACTGTTAAAGCCAGAACCGACTCTCTTAAGATGCATGGACACTTGTTACATAATATCTCTACTTCTTTTATCCCATGGACCCTAAACTCAAATGCGGTTATTGTAACTAAAGAGGAGGGGGTTTGGATCAGATTGGAGGGTATCCTGCACCACCTCTGGGATATTGATATATTTCGTCATATGCTTGCTAATTTTGCTGAACTTTTGGAGGTGGACTTCTCCATAGACCATGTGAAACACCTAGGTTTCGCCAGACTGAGAGTCAAAACCTTACCTGGGAGAGACATCCCCGATTGCAGGTACTTTGCTTTTGGTAATTTTGTCTATCCTATAAGATACCGACGTAGCTGGGACCTCTACTCCTCCTCGGGTAATACTCATGATCCACCCCAAAAATGGTCTGTTAAACCCTCTGGCCAGACAAATGCCGCTAGTCTGAAACCCGTTAGAAAACCGTTCAAAAGCAATAAAGGATGGAGAGGTGTAAAAGGAAATAGATTACCAAACGAAGGGAAGCATGTCTGGACTAGACCCGTCAGTCCCAAACCTATCTCCGACTCCCCCGCGATACTCCCTACTCCCACCTCTACCATGTCTTACAAAAACAACACCCCATCTCCTGTGATCAGCACCTCTCCTAACCAAACCCCCAAGGAAGATGATACAGCCAGATTCATTGAAATGGAGGTCAGAACGAGGAATCTTTCACTGTCCAAGTTCAAAAAGGTGCTGGCTGTCTATGATTGCCTTGAGAGCGATGACCTTGGAAGTCCTTCTGAAGCTCCAAATCCGCAACCTCCTACCCCCATCCACGTGCCAGGTAATCATGCTTTCTACACACCCTCAACCTCTGTTCAGGGTGATTATACTACTGATACTACTACTGATTCATTTTCTTCTTCCTCCTGTTCTAATGCCCTTCCTGAAATGAATGATAACTCTTATCATTTTTTAAATCAAGTTCTATCCTGGGATTCCTATGATCAGTTTAGCATTTTTTGTAATAAAATAGGTATTGCTCTTACCTCCCCAAATGAAATAAAATCCTTCTACAATTCTGTTAGAAAAGATCAAGGCCTATCCCCTTTAGACCTAAATGATAATGCTCACATTCTGGAGAAATTTGATTCTCTGCATATTTCCTCCGTTTAATTTATGTTAATTGCAGCTTGGAATATCAGAGGTTTGGGTAGCAGCGGAAAAAAGAGAGCCTTAAAGAATTTTGTTAAAACAAATAGATGTAGCATCATTATTATTAGTGAAACAAAGCTAGAAAACTTCTCCCCTTACACCTTAAGAAATATTGGAGGTGGTCTTTTAAACCAATGGTCTTTTCTGCCCTCATTGGGAGCCTCTGGGGGAATCTTAGTCGAATGGGACGATAGTTTGCTAACACTTTCTAATACTATTAAAGCAACTTACAGTATCTCCTTATGCTTTACAAATATCCTGGATAACTTTGAATGGTGGCTCACTGGAGTCTATGGTCCTTGTGAACACAACCATAAAAGATTTTTTATTGAGGAATTGAACTACTTAAGTGATAAAGTCAATCAAAATTGGGTCTTAGGTGGTGACTTCAACATTATCCGATCTCCGGAGGAACACTCTTCCAGGGGTGGCATCGCATCACACATGAGGGATTTCAATGACTTTATTGACTGCAAAGCCTTATTAGACTTTCCACCAAGTAATTGCATATTTACTTGGTCAAACTTTCATCTTCAGCCTACTATGGTTAGGCTAGACAGATTCTTGGTATCCACTGGATGGATGGACAAATATCTAGACTCTTTCTATTTGGGAAAAACTAGGGTAATATCTGATCATATCCCCATTACCCTGAACACTGCTCCTTATATTTGGGGTCCCCCTCCCTTCAAATTTTACAAGTCTTGGCTGCAAATCGAAGGTTTTCTCCCTTTATTGAGAGCTGTTGGAATAACTCCATATACTACTGTCATTCAACTTCTCCTGTGGCTAGGTTTGCACACAGACTAAAATTCCTAAAAAAAACAAATTATTAGATGGATTGGACCTGTAATGGAGATAAGGAAAAAAAGATTAGAGGTTGTGGAATCCCAAATAAACCTCTTAGACTCATTGGTTACTTCCACCAATAATCAGGTCATCTTTCAAAATAAACTGAAAATGCTAAAAGAAGAGCATTTTATCCTATTACAAGAACAAGAAATATATTGGAAACAAAAATCTAGGATTCAATGGCTTAAGGAAGGTGACCTAAACACAAAGTTCTTTCATAATACTGTAAAACAGAGAAGGAGGATAAATACTATCCATTCTTTAAGTATCAATGGTATCCCGGAACAATCTCCAATTCTAATTTCAAAAGAAATTGAAAACCACTTTACGAGGCAATTCAATAAGCCAAGCAGATCAATTCCCAACCTTGATTGGGATACCTTAATGTCCACCAAAATTGTAGATCCAGTACTTTTGGAAACTGCCTTCACCTTGGAGGAGATTCAATGTAATGTTGGCAACCTTCCTGGGGAGAAAGACCCAGGTCCAGATGGTTTCTCATTATATTTCTTTCAAAAATTTTGGGAAATACTGAAAGAGGATATTCTAAATATCTTCCAGAAACTTCACAGCAACTCTGATCCAAACTTTCTAGCCCATATAAATTAGACTTTCATAGCTTTAATACCAAAGAAGGAAGGTATTAAAGAGGTCAAGGATTTCAGACCTATAAGCTTAGTCAACAGTCTCTATAAAATAATAGCCAAAACATTAGCTTCAAGACTCTCTCTTGCCCTTAACAAAGTAATAGACAACTCTCAGTGTGCTTTCCTTTCTAGAAGATAGATTGGAGATTGCTTTCTCGTGGCTCAGGAGACCATACACTACATGAATTCAAACGGAATACCTGGCCTCATTCTTAAGTTGGACTTTAAAAAAGCTTTTGACAATGTCAATTGGGACTTTCTGTTAGAAGCTTTGAAAGGCTTAGGATGTGAACAAAAATGGATTTCTTGGATCAAAATGTGTATTTCACATGCCAGTTTTTCAGTGTTAGTCAATGGTTCTTCTAAAGGATTCTTTAAATCAACAAATGGATTAAGACAAGGTGACCCCCTCTCTCCACTTCTATTCATAGTGGTCACACATGCTTTAAATAGAATGCTAGCCTTAGCAATGGAAAACAATCTAATCTTTGGAATACAGCTACCAAACAATGGTCCAAATGTTATGAATATTCAATATGCTGATGACACTATCCTTTTCCTATCAGCAACTGAGGATAATTTAATAAATATTAAGAGGATACTTTGCTGCTTCCAGACTTGCTCAGGGTTGAAAATAAACTTCCACAAATCCTCTATCGCTAGCATTGGTATTCAAGAACCCTTTATACAGAGAGCCTCGTATATCTTGGGGTGTCAAATTGAAAACTTCCCCATAAAATATCTAGGACTCCCTTTACACTTCAGGAAAGCCAATTATCACGATTAGCTACCTATCATTGGAAAAATTTCAAAAAAACTATCTCTTTGGGAAGCTAAGTTATTATCACTTGGGGGCAGATTAACCTTGGTTAATGCAGTCCTTTCTGCCATTCCTACATACTACTTATCCGTCCTACACTTACCAACCAAAGTGGAGAAGGACATTGATAAATTCAAATCCAGATTTCTTTGGAATTCTCTATCCTCCTCCGCAGCTTGTCACTTGGTTAAGTGGAAATCTCTTTGCAGATCCAAGGAACAGCAAGGATGGGGTATCATCAATTTGGGGAACTTCAATAAGGCCTTAAAATGTAAATTACTTTGGCTACTTTTATCTAATGACTATTCTCTGAAATGGAAAGATATTATCAAAGCAAAATACTTAGCAAGGAGAGGTTTAGGTGCCATCCTTAACACTTCCAACACTAGAATTTCACCCCTTTGGTATGAAATTAAAAAATGTTTTGATATCATAAATGGCTTTACATTGTTTCATGTCAACAATGGGAAAAATACCATCTTCTGGGAAAATAGAAGGTGGAATGGAGAAAAATTAAAAGACAGCCTACTTGATATCTACAGGAGAGCAAAATTTAAACAAGCCACTGTAGAAAAGGTTGTAAGAATCAGCCATTCAAATCCAAACAACCTGTTGATAGATCCTTTATCCTTCACTGATTCTGAGTACCTGCATTCTCAACTGGAACTATTATTGGGGATAATTCCTAATGTAGGTTTAAATACAGAGGATGATACACTTGTTTGGAAACCTACCAATAAGGTCTTCACTGTTAGATCGTGCTATATTATGGTTAATGATGGTGGACTCAGATTCAAACTCTTTAAGGAAATCTGGAAGTATTGGATTCCACTCAAAGTCAAATTATTTTCGTGGTTGGTTGCTAGTAACAAAATATGGACCAAAGAAAACTTATGCAAAAGGGGATGGAATGGTTCCACTTTATGTATTTTTTGCAATCACCACATTGAATCTGCAATGCATCTCTTTCTATTTTGTCCATTTACTTATTCCATTTGGAATGTCTTTGCAATTTCCCCTTTGTACCCTGCTATATTAACCATAGAAGACTTATTTATTTTGCCACCTGTGTTAAAATTTGATTTGCTTGTCATTGGCTCTCTTACTTTTGTGCAAATATTCCTTTGGTCTATTTGGAAGGAAAGGAACAACAGAATTTTCAGGGGCATTCTCAACAGTAAAAATTTGATTGCTAATGATATTATTTCTTTGACTATTTGCTGGGTTGAGTATATGGGTGCAGGTTTTGAAAAAATGAGATTTTGCACTCCCTCTCTTCATTTCAGCACACCAGATGCATGGAAATTGATTCCTTGGCTGCAAATTCTGAGCAGCATGCAGGGGATGAAAATGTGGCCACCCCTGCTCTTCTGGACGACAACACCCTATGATTGGCCAAATTCTCATTGGCCGTTTGTCTTAACTTTTTTACTCTGATACTCTCTTTTGGGTCTGTAATATTTTTTAAGCCTCAATACTTTGGCTCTTTGCTCCTTACCTGTGGAGTTGCTTTTCTGTAATATCATTACAAAACTTAGACTTTTTATGTGGCTGCTTTAGAAAAAAAAAAAAAAAATAGATTACCGTTTTCAAAAATAAATATTCACATGATGTGATTGTCAATGCATGATATTTTGTCTTTGCACTTGTTACTAACAGTAAACTATTTCTTAGATCTCCATGATGCCAATGAATCACCAAGAAACACACAAAATCTTGATGTAGGACATCTAGTTACTAGACATCTAGCCCAGTTGGAGTCATAGTAGGCTCTAATTTGTAAAGAACCTGATGATTTGAATAAAATTCCCTATTGTGGTTCTTTCTTAAGATACTAAAGTATTCTAAGTGCAATAGAATAGTAAAAAACTAGAGGTTGATGCATGTGTTGACTAAGTACCTAAACAACATAAGATATGTCAAGTCTTACTATGGTTAAGTATTAACCTACCAACTAGTCATCTAAAACTTAGGATCTTTCATAACTTCATCTTCTTTGCCACAAGATTGCCTATTCTGTTCCATAGGAGTATCAACTGATTTAACCCTTAGCAAACCTACATCCTTCAAAATATCAAGAGTATACTTTCTCTGAGAAATATTAATCACATTGCAATTTCCAGACCTAAGAAGTACTTGAGTGACCTAAGATCTTTATGATTGAAATAAGAATGTAGATTCTCCTTCAAGGTATTAATAGCAGTCAAATTATCTACTGCAATTATTATGTCATCAATATAAACTAATATTGTAGTAAAAGATGAAGGCAAAGCTTGAGTAAAAAGGGAGTAATCAGCTTTGGACTGCACAAAACTTGATGAAATCAAAGCTTGAGTCAATTTGAAGAACCAATTCCTTGAAGCTTGTTTTAAACCAGATAGAAATTTTTTTCAATTTAGAAACCAAATTCTGTGATCTCCACCTTGTTACAATAGCCTGGTGGTGGTCTCATGTATGCCTCTTTGTCTAAGTCACCATGCAAGAAGGCATTGTTTACATTTAATTGATGTAATGACCATCCATTAACATCAGCGACTGCTAATAGAGGTCTAACAGTCACCAGCTTTGCAACAGGAGCAAAGGTTACATTATAATCGAAGCCTTCAACTTGAGTGTAACCTTTGACAACTAGTCTTGCCTTCTATGTCTATATCTCACCATTTGCCTTATACTTCACCTTATATATCCATTTGCAACTTATAGGGTGTTTATTAGGTGGCAAAGGTACCAAATCCCATGCGTCATTTGCTTCTAAAGCTATGATTTCCTTTTGCATAGCTTCTTCCTAGTTTGAATCACCTGTTGCTTGATGATAATATAGTGGTTCTTTGATTTGTGATTTGTTGGAGATGAAGGACCTACGACCCTTGGAGAATTTATGATAAGAAAGATACTAACATGAAGGATAATGTGTACCAAAAGAGAGTTGAACATTTTTAAGAGTTGAACAATGGAAATTTCAAGATAAGGTCTTTTGAAAACTCTAGTAGACCTTCTTGGAGGTGGTGGCTCAAGTGTACTATCAGGAATAGAAAGACCAGCAAGACTAGGAACATTAAGATTAAGAGAAGTCTGACTTGAAACAAGTTCAGAAGTTTTAGAAGAGTCAACAGTTGGTTCATTACAAGAAGAAATAATAGGAGAAACATATGAAGGAAAAACTAACTCATTAGGCATACTCAAAGGTAAAACAAGATCATTGTCTGAAGAGGACGTTAATTTTGAGAAAGAAAATTTTCATCATGAAAAGAAACATCCCTACTAACAACTATCTTTCTAGAATCCAAATCATATAATTTGTATCCCTTTTGACCCATACGATAACTAATAAAAACACATTTATGGACTCTTTGAGCCAAATTTATGTTGATGTTGAGCTTTAGTAGCATAACAAAGACAACCAAACACTTTAAGACGAGAATAAGATGGTGATTTATTAAGCAAGACCTCAAGTGGAGATTTAAAAGATAGTAGTTTTGAAGATAATTTATTAATGATATGAACTGCTGTGAGTATGCTATCACACCAAAGCTTAATGGGAAGATGTAACCGAAAAGGAAGAGCTCTAGCTATTTTAAGTATATGTTTATGCTTACGTTCTACTACACCATTTTATTGTGGAGTGTACATGCAACTATGTTGATGAACTACTTTTTATAATAGGAAAGATTGAAATTCTTTAGAAAAGAAATCTGTACCAATGTCTATTCTAATCTGTCTAATAGAAGCATTGGATTGTGTGGATACAAATACAAAGAAGGCTTTCAACAACAAAGGAATGTCTGATTTATTTTGCATAAGGTACATCCAAGTACATCTTGTGTAGTCATCTATAATAGTAAGAAAATACTGAATACCAATTAAAGCAGGATGAGCAAACTTGTCCCTTACATCACATTAAACTAATTCAAAAGGTTTATTGTACTAATGGTACTAGAATCAAAAGATAACTTTGTTTGTCTAGCTTTTGAACAGATACTACAAACATGACTAGATGTACAAATGATATCAGAATAACAAGAGGCTAAATGTTTAAGCCTATCTATAGGTAAATGACCTAGCCTATTATGTCATAAGCTTTAGGAGATAGAAGAGTATACAATTGAATGAAAAGATGTTGTGTCATCATTACGCATCCGTATGTAAAGATCATCAATAGCTTTACCAAAACCAATCACTTTCTTCAAAGTTTGGTCCTGAAAAATACAAAAATTAGAAAGAAAAGTCACTTAGCGTGAAAGTTGTTCTGTGATTTTCTTAACTAATAAGAGATTGACATGAGAAGTTGGTGCACAAAGGACATTATGAAGGATGACATGAGAACTAAGAGGAGCATTTCCCACATGTTTGACCATTATGGTATTACCATTAGGTAACCTTATAGGAATGTTGATAGGAGGAATATAACTAGATTTGAGTAAAGTTTTGGAGCAACAAATGTGATCAGAGGCATCATTACCTATTATCCAAAATTTTCTTTTTAATGATGGAAGAACAGAATAGATAATACTTGAACACTACTAGAATTTCTGGATTCATCGAGGACAATCCACGAGGACATAGCGAGGATATGTCCTCGTAATATTCTAGCAAAGACATTTCCTCGCTATGTCCTTGTTAAATAGTATTGCTACAATTTTTAAGATTTATGAGGACATTTAATCAGGACATTCCTCGCAAGACATCTCAAAATTTTCGTGTACACGCCCTTCTCCCTCTTTTTCTCCCTTTCTTTCCCACTCCTCCCTAAATCCCCACAACCTCTGCCCCAAAGAAAACCCTTCCACTCTTCTTCTTCCTCCCCTTCCTCCACTAAGCAATCGTCCTCCCACTCCTCCCGAAGCAGCCATCCTCTCACTTATCTTCCATCTCCAACTACGCCATCTCCTACCTCCTTCGTGAGTTGCACCTCCTTTTTGTCCTTATCGATGCGCTTGTCACCTCTACCTTCCTCCTCCTCTGCGCTTACTACCACTCCCGGTCTACCATCGTCGACAGTGCCAACCTCGATTGCCACCTTGTTCAAGGGAGGAGATCTAGGGTCACTACCATTCTAGAGATCCCATTCAAGGTTTTGATGGAGAAGCCCATTGACGTCAGCTCCTGTGTGCTCGCTGACATGGCGTCCTGTCCCAATAGGTTTCTTTATGTAGAATCCATCTATATAAAGGAGAGAGAGTTCCAAAGAGATCATCTAGAGCTATGGATTCAACAACGATTGATATTTCAGATTCATTCAAGACAAGGATGGGGCGGAGTTCTTCGAGTGGAAGAATAAGCAACGTTGGTTCGTGGTGAAGAACTTCTCTTAGCCTTTCCATGTAAGATATTTTACTAGGACGCAAGTTTAGCTCTTTTCTAGTTCTAAGCTTGTTGAATATTATCTAGATCATAAGAAAATTCCTCGCAACTGTGACTTGAGAAGAAGTTTTGTAACACCTGTAAAATTCATTTTGTAATTATTTACATTTTATAAATTTTATTTCCTGGACAGGTGTTACTGTTCCGAGGCCCATTGTGTGGTTTTGTGCTTTTGGGCTTGGGCCTCGTGG
>JAMKQA010057245.1:0-11359 GCA_024699735.1 Posidonia australis
CCCCCCCCCCCCCCCCCCCCCCCCCCCCCCCCCCCCCCCCCCCCCCCCCCCCCCCCCCCCCCCCCCCCCCCCAGGTGTCATCAGGGACCAAAGTGGTCGTTTCATTGCTGCATTCACCAACTTTTATGGTAGATGCACCAACCTGGTGGCAGAATTCACGGCTCTAAAAGATGGTCTGGCTCTGTATTTGCACTTCGGACTTGAGCTGTCGAACCTGGTGATAGAATCGGATTCTAAGATTCTGGTGGACACGCTTCAGGTTGGCAAGTGTCCCTATTGGTGGCTATGCAATGACTGGATGGATGTTTCTATCCAGGTGAAGCAAGCCAATCACATAATGCACACGCTCGAGGCAAATGCACTGGCGGATGCCCTTGCTAATCTAGGCGTTGACTCAGAATTATTCAAGAGAATCCTTAAGTTTCAAGACCTTCCGAAGACCATCAAAGGCCTACTGGTTTTGGAAAAGGGTGGGTTGCCTTATCACTATTTTAGACGGAAGTAGCTTGCATGATGGTTGGTGGTTTAGCCAGCCCGCGCTTGCGGTGTCCGCCTTGCAATGTTGTATGACTGGGTGTCATTTAGTTGTTCCTTTGTCATGCTTATCATGTGGTCTTCTTGGGAATTTTTTGGTTAGCCTGTTCTATGGGGCTTTGGTGGATGACCTCCCAATATGTAATCTTTCTTCCTTTTGGTAAAATTCTTGGGTCACCTGGGGCTCGATAACTTCCAGGCTTTAAAAAAAAAAAAATCTTTAACCACCTAACAACCTAACCAGTTCCCACCTTCATCATAATCACCTATAACAACCTCTAACCTCCTAAACAAACCCTAACTACTTCCCACCTTCATTATAACAACTTGTAACAACCTCCAGCAGCCTCTAACTAACCACAACAACCCATAACAACCATGGCAAGCGTATAAATAACCCCCATTTGCAAGTGAGAAAAGGAGGTTGGAAAATTTGAGAGAAGTGCCCCCAAAACTTTTTCCTCCCAACCAGAGCAACCAGAGAGGTCCAGGAGCAAGGAGGAAGCTCAAGGAGGAGAAAACTCTGAGTTTCAAGTCATCTCCGGTGAGCTTCGGTGGCCAACACCTATGTCCTCTTAGGTATGCCCTCCACTTACCTCAATTTACTTCAGAAGTAGCTTCCTGGATCTCCCTCTTCCTTCCCCGAGCGATTCCAACAGAGCCAGGGGGTTTCCCTGGCTAGAATCAAGCTTTTAGGCCTCACTAGAGTCGTTCTCCGACGATAGGGGTGGGGGCACAAATCCAGTGTTCGATTTGTGTCTCATTCAGCTCGATCTTCCTCCCATGGACCTCCTCTTGCTTCTCCACCGGTAGAAACTCTGCTTCAGTCGCTGTGGAAGGCACTAGTGGAAGCTCGCTGGAATCGTGACATCTCATCGTCGTCGAGGAAGACACTGAATAGTGCTGCATGATCAAGCACCTCCATCTCTGCCATGCCTCTCCAAGCCTCCAAAAACATTCCTCGACGCTCCCCCAACACTCTAGAGCAATCAAAGTCAAGCTTCGTGCCCTGGACCACTCCTGCAGCCATGCTCACCGGAGAAGACGACGGCGATGGAAGGCAAAACCCAAGATTGAGACGTTCATCACCATTCTTGCTCCTGGATGATGGAAGATCATCCTCTCAGCGTCCCCAAGCCTCCAAGAGCCCTGAGTGCCACGCCACAGCCCTTTGGAACCACTATCTTCCTCAATGCTGTCGCCGAAGTCGCATCGACGGCGAGGGAGATGGGAGGCCAACTCCAGCCGTCGAAGCAAAGATCCAAACCATTGGATCTTCACCCCTCTTTCTCCTTTTGCTCCCGGTGGAGCCTGATGAGTGATCAAGCCTCGAGATGCCCTGGAAGGGCAGCCCAGGCGGTCGTCGATGGTGGAGCTCCGTCGTCGACGACCGTCGCCCTTTTTTTTTCTTTCAAAAAATAATAAAAAATTAAATTTTCTTTTAATAAACTGATGTGCTTTTCTTTTATTGCATTTAGGTCCTTATTTCTTACGTTCACATCCTTTTCTCTTACAATTAGGTCCTTGCATAGTTTTTTTTTAGTTTTTTAAATAATATATGTTTTGAATATTGCAATGTGCCCCCCGAGCTTTCTATTAATGTTTTCCATGCTTTAAAATTTGATATAAAACCTCTAAGTTTCTTTTCATGCATTTAAGTCCAGAATTTTGCACAAAAGCCCTGAACTTTATTAAAACTATTCTGGATTCACATTTTTCTGACATAAGTGCAAAGTAAACCCTGTATATTCAAACATTTACCCACATATGCTCGAAAATTGCATTTAAAACCCTGGGCTTCATTAAAATAGCTCTGAATGCATGTTTTTTGTCACAATTGCACCTTAAACCCTGAGAATTCAAATATATACTCAGATGTGTTCAAAATTACATTTCAACCCTTGAATTTTACTGATTTCTCACTGAATACATGTTTTCTAAGGTAAATTTGCATGTCAGTCCCTAAAACGTTTTGTTTTTAAACATGAACTCTTTTTCTTGCACTTTTGACCCTAAATTTCTTCAGAATTGCATTAAACACATGTTTTACTGGCAAAATTGTACATTGAACCCTAAGAACTTTGAATTTGACCAAAAATGCACAGTTTTGCACATTTAACCCCAGATTTCTTCAAAATTACACAAAATGTGTTTTCCTATATATTTTTGATGATTTAGCTTTAGAATTTCAACTTTCATTTAGAATTTGTGAATTTTGCACAAAAGCTCCTGGAATTTACATTTTTACACTCACATTTGCATTTTGTACATTTTGTTGTTATTTTTCATGCATATTTTCTCATGTCTTCCTTCTTAAATTATGCACACACTTTTGACTTGTTTCAAACTCAATTTTCACATTGTTTCTCGGATTTCTTCAAACTTTTACGATTTTGATTTGATTTGGCTTGCCATCGCCCAAGGGCGTACATTAACAAGCTTGACAATGTTGACATTGACCCGAATGAGGATTATTTTCCCAATTTGATTTTCTCGGATTTCTTCAAGTTTCCACTGTTTTGCATGACGCTTTCCGAGTATTCTCGATTTTCACGATTTTCCTCATCGCCCAAGGGCGTACAATAAAGTGGTATTATCAATGCCTATATTTGTCCCTCAGATTATCATTTTTCCTTTTTTCCTTCTTTTTTATGATTTGGCATGTTTTCCAGTCATATTTAGCACGTGCACTTTAGAATAGCCAAGCATACACACAATAGACATAAGTAAGCAGGAAACCTAGAAAGATCGAGTTCTTCGGGTGCATAGGGATGCCTAACCCCTACCCCATGCGTAACAAGAATCCTTACCCTTTCTCTGACCTGCATTGATTTGTGCACTACATCCATTAGGCATGGAGCATGCATATGTTTTCTTCGTCTTGGTTTCTTTTGGATTTTTTTCCTTTGTGATTGGTTTTCCTCGTCTTTTCATTAAAAGACTAGGTGGTGACTCCTTTCCTTATCCTTTTCTTATCTTTCCTTGGTGTTTCCGAGTCTAGTCTTCATCCCCAGATTCACCATCTTCGCTGTGACCGTATCGGGACTCCTCGTGTGCTTCCACGCACTAGAGGAGAGCCATGCAAATTTCCACCGACATGGTCACAGTCTCTGACTCAGGCTAGAAAGTAAAGGTCCCCGCTCTAAATCTTAGCCAAAGCACAGGCAGTGAACGGGTGGTGCATTAGTGGCTTCATCTCATGTAGTAGCATGGAGTTGTACCCTCTACCAACACCAACATGACTCCGAACAAGGGGGGACAAACTAGCAACACACCCTATACCAAAGCTATAGAACGAGCTACTAGAATTGTCCTTCGCAGACTATAGGTGGACTTAGGGGAGAAGATGCATGCCCTATATGATTAATCAAGCAATATGCTTTTGTGTTTTTTACTTGCATTTTATTAACTAGGGGGAGAGTTTGATTTGGTCTCTAGTTTTGCCTTATTAATTGTTTCTCTGAGTTTGTATGTTTTATTTTAAACAGAAAGGGGAAACAAACATGTCTCTACTCTTCTAGGCATGTCAAGTGTGAAAGGGGAAGAAAACACACAAGTGTGGCAAGCAAGCAAGCGAATAACAAGCAAAAGACATGATCATGGCATGTGAAAGTGCCATGGAATCATGATTGTGAAAAGAAAATATCTATCAAATCAAAATGCAAGATATATAGCATGTATGTGCAGTGACAGCGCAAGTGTGTGAAAGAAAGTGTGAAAGGCATGCTATGTAAGCAAACAATCACAAGCAAGGCAAACAAACAAGTACGTGAAGCGAAACCCTCAAAAAGCAAACGAAAAGGCCAACCTGAAAATCGGAACCTAGTATCCCCAATGCAGTCGCTAGTTTTGTGACCATGCTCGCCCAAAGATCCGGCTTGGAGCCGCGCTAGAGGGAGGAGGCCACAGCCATGTCAGGATGGCGATGGCGCAAGATAGGATAAAAAGAAAAAAGAAAAGGAGTCGCCACCTAGTCTTTAATGGGAAAGACAAGGAAAACCACAAACAAATCATAAAAGATGAATGCATGAGATGCAAATATGAAGGCCAAATTCCCACAAACTAGAGGATGGGTAAGGATTCCTATTATGCACGAGGAAGGTGTTAGGCACCCCCG
The DNA here is from genome assembly GCA_024699735.1 of Posidonia australis. Taxonomy (NCBI): domain Eukaryota; kingdom Viridiplantae; phylum Streptophyta; class Magnoliopsida; order Alismatales; family Posidoniaceae; genus Posidonia; species Posidonia australis. The sequence continues at coordinate 4,652 of JAMKQA010057245.1, forward strand.
TACGCACGAGAAACTCAGTCTTTCTAGTCTAATCCGCTTGCTAGAGGCTGACTGAATGTTTGCTAAGCCTAGATTGTGCTCTAATCATGCTAATATGAATGCCAAGTCAAGAATGGAAGGATATGCAAGATGATATGCGGAAATTGCAAAGAAATCCACATGAAATGCTGAAACCACCAAATATGACACGACTAAGAAAATCACATGAAATGACGAGGTTTCCAGTGAGAAATGCTCAGGAAATCATACAGGCCTCAAGAAAATAAAAAATACAACCGACTCAAATCATCAAAATCATAGAAAACATCGCGAACAACAAGACAGAAAAACTACAAAGAAGTCCGTGCAAAACAGGTAAATTGTGACATGTGAAGAAATTCACATAAAATGACGACGTTTTTGGAAAGAACACTATGAAAAATCACATCGACATCAAGAGCATCAACAATGCAATAGACCCAAATCATTAAAATCGCGGAAAACATCACGGAAACCTGAATGGAAAAATTGCAAAGAAATCTGCATAAAATAGGCAAACGACGACATGTGAAAGAAATCACATAAAATGACGGTATTTTCAGAAAAAATGCTCAGGAAAACCATGCTGGTATCAAAAAGATCAAAAGTGGGGTCAACTCATGACATCAGAATCAAAGAAAAAGTCGTGAAAATCAAAAAGGAGAAATAACCCGCAGTGGGTCAATGTAGGCCGTTCGGTCAGGTAGTGTATGCCCTTAGGCAATGGAATCCAAATCAAATCAAAAAAATTGAAGAATATAGAATAAAAGGGATCAAATCAAATGTCAAGCAAAGGATTCTGAAAAACGGATGAGGAAAATCCACGAAAGAAGCACATGAGATGCAGGCTTACATAAAAAGGGTGGACTGATATGCAAATGTGATAAAAACTATGCAAAATGCATGAATGTGTACCTAAATGTGTAGAAAATGCTGAAGAATGACTTAGACAAAGATTACGCATGACTGAGTGCAAAAACTAACATGCATGTGCATGAATTAGTGGCACAGGGAGAATTTGGTAATTTTCATGGCCAGATGTGATAAATGTGTATATGTAGACGATGCATGGTCTAAGATATGCCAAGATGTATGAAAAATGTTAGGAAAATGTTATTTTCAAGAAAACATGCAAAAGACAAGGTATTAAAAGCAATAAAATGATGTAAACACAATAAATGACAAGTACTAGAATCAAAATGCAAAATTCACAAAAAAAGTGAAAACCTGGATTAAAATACATTCAGTGACTTCTATCCTAGTGGGTAGATGATGGATTAGAGCAAAATGTAGCACAGAGATGTGTGAGAATTGCACCTTGGTAATTTTCAAAAAACTCAGTGTCTAATGTGCCAAAATCACAAAAAGGAAAAAACATGGTTAAAATGTGCTCAGAAAGTCTTATCTTAATGTTAGGATGAAGGATATAAAGAAAATGTGGCACTATGGTGTGACATGTGTGAAAATTTCACTTTTCGTAATTTCTTGAAAATTCAGGGTCTACTATGCAAAATTCACACATAAAGTGAGAATCTAACTAAGATGTGAAATCATAAATTCATTTATAATGCAAACATGGTTTTCTGATGAAAACTCTATTCAAGTGGTGATTTACAAGCACATGTGATCAATAAACGGGAAACATAACAAAATGTGATTTAAAATTCAATTAAAACCATGATTAATGATTAAAAAAATTCAGGGGCATGGATGTAAATGTTCATGCCCACAAAATATTATGGAATGAGTTTAGGGGCTGACATGCAAAATTTCAGGACCAAAATGCAATAGAAATCAAATTTTTTACATGATCAGTGTAATTATGGATGACTTCAGGGTTATGGATGCAAAAGTTACAAAGAAAATTCATTTTAAAGGATTCTAAGGGCAAAATGCAAAATCACCGGACTTAATTATAAAGAAAACATGAATGCAGGGGTCTAGTTTAAAAGGTCCGTCGTCGACAGACCAAACCCTCCTTCTTCATGTGCGCTTCAGCCCTCGAAAAGCCCCAGCACTAAAACCATCAGCGAACCTAACCATTTTCCCACAATCTAGAGCCCTCCAATTGGATAGCAGCCCAGAAAACCCCAACTGTCGTCTTTAGAGCATCCGTCGGGACAGACAGCAGCCTAATCCAGGTAATCTTCTCCATTCAATCCTTTCTTTTTTCTCTTTTAGGTCCATTAGGTTTAGCTGAGTCCTTTTGATCATGGTTTGCTGGAGCAGGCAGGTCTTGTGCATCGTCGTCTCCGCCTCCAATGGTGGGTTCACCACCACCAACTAGGCCGCGGGCCTTCTGAGCCAAGCGAGGCCCCATGGGCCTCTTCTCCTTCTTCCTCCTCCTCCTCCCAGAGCTTACATTGCTCAGGAGGAGTCCTTCAGGCCTCCTGTGAATGAGAGCCTTGTCGACTACCAATCCTCGCCATCGAAGCAGCTGGAAGCCTCCGGACGCCCCTGCTACTCACAACCTCCTCTAAAAGGCCAACCTCCTTGTCGTGAACCTCCTCATGCTGTCGTGCCACCTTCCTAGCCTCCAGAGCGACGTCCCCATCTCTGCTGCATCTGCCGCCGACCAGGGAGATGGGTGGAGCCACTCCGACACCCTTGACCTCCTCTAGCCCCTCCAGAGTATCCACCGTGCTGCCAGGAAGCTCCTCTGCTCGCCGCCACGTCGACTCAGCAGCCAGGGCACTGTTGCCCCTCGCTGTCGTCTTCCCCAACGTCAGTGGCCACCATACTAGAGTGCGAAGTGGGAGGCACGCCTCAGGCCACTCCAGCCTTGTCCAACACACCGGAGACTCCCATCGTGCCTCTCTCTAGGATCTTGGACCGTCGCCCACCTGCCTCCGCCATTGCGTTGGATCATAGTTGGAGCTCTCGTCGGAGTGGGAACGCCGGCGGTCCTTTGGTGATCTTCAAAGGTGTTGTTTTTGGTCTAGTTCCTTTTGTTTTAAGTTTTTGCACTTGAGTCTTTTTATTTATGTTTAAGTCCCTGTTGTTTTAAATAACCTTTTGTTTCTTTTATTATTCTTGTAAATATTGCATATTTTACCCTATTTAGCTTTAATTCCATTTTCAATCATATAAATGCTTGTTTTATTACATTAAAGTCCCTAAGATTAGGTTTTCTTTGCAATTAAGTCCTGAGGTTTTGCACTGAGCCCCCACAACTTTTAAAAATGAGTTTTCTATGTAAAATTTGCATTCTGAACCCTAAAAAATTCATAATTACATTGATCATCATAAAAGTCTAGTTTTTATCACATTTAAGCCCTATAATTTTGCATGTAGGCCCCTAGGTTCACAACATACAATCCGTGAATACAGGAAATTTGCATCCAGACCCTTAAACTATTTTTAAATCCATCATTTAGAGTTTTAATTATTTTTTCATATATTTTTGATATTTTCCACTTATTGCATTTCATATTTTGCGCCTAATCATAGATTTCATTAAAAAAATCATGTTTTCACTATAAATTGATCCTTAGTTTCATATTCTCTAATCACATTTGCACGTATGTGTGAATTTTGCACATTAAACCCTGAGTTTTTAGGAAATTACCAAGGTGCGATTTTCACACATCTTAGTGCCACATTGTCATTTGATCCATCATCTGCACATTAGAATAAAAGTCATTGAATGTATTTTAATCTAGGTTTTTCACCTTTTTCACGAATTTTGCATTTTAGTCATTGTGTTTTTCCTTTATTGTGTTTACATCATTTTATTGTTTTTCCTTTTCATGTTTTCTTGCAAATAACATTTTCCTGACATTTTGCATACATTTTGGCATATCTCAGACCATGCATTATCCTCATACATGCATTTATCACATCCATCCATTGAAATGACTAAATTGCCCCTATGCCGTCAATTCATGCACATGCATGTTAGTTCTTGCATTAAATCACACATAATCTTTGTCCAAGTCATTCCTCAGCTTCTTTTACACATTTAAGTACATTTTCATGTATTTTTCATAGTTTTCATCCCATTGCACATTGTCCCATCCTTTTCGAGCGAGTCAGCATCTCTTGTGGTTTTCCGTGGATTTGTTCCTTGTTTCGTTTTCAGAATCATTCACCCGACATTCGAATTGATTTCTTTTATTCCTACATTTCAGATTTTCCAATTTGATTTGGATTCCATTACCTGAGGGCATACACTAACTGACCCAAAGGCCCACATTGGCGCATTTGTGGATTATTTCTCCTTTTTGATTTTCATGACTTTTTCTACGATTCTGATGACTTGGGTTGCCCCCATTTTTGATGCTCTTGATGTCAATGTGGTTTTCCAAAGTGTTCTTTCCAAAAACGTCGTCAATTTATGTGATTTTCTTCACATATCACCGTTTGCCTATTTTACATGGATTTCTTTGCAATTTTTCCATTCAGGTTTCTGTGATGTTTTTCGCGATTCTAATTATTTGGTTCTATTGCATTTTTGATGCTCTTGATGTCGGTGTGGTTTTCCAGAGTGTTCTTTCAAAAAATGTTGTCATTTTATGTGAATTTTTTCACATGTCACAGTTTACCTGTTTTGCACGAACTTCTTTGCAATTTTTCTGTCTTGATTTCCATGATGTTTTCTATGATTCAATTGACCTGAGTTGGTTGCATTTTTGACTTTCTTGAGTCCTGTATGATTTTTCGAGCAATTCTCCCCAAAACCTTGTCATTTCATGTAATTTTCTTTGTCGTGTCATTTTTAGTGATTGCGATATTTCATGTGAATTTCTCCATAGTTTTTGCTTATCATCTTGCACATCCATCTAGCCTTGACTTGGCATTCATATTAGCATGATTAAAGCACAATCTAGGCTTAGCAAACATTCATTCAGCCTCTAGCAAGCAAATTGGACTAGAAAGACCAAGTTTCTCGGACGTACGGAGGTGCCTAACACCTTCCCCGTGCGTAATAGGAATCCTTACCCATCCTCTGGTTTATGGACATCTGACCTTCATATTTGCATCTCATGCATTCATCTTTTATGATTTGTTTGTGGTTTTCCTCGTCTTTCCTTAAAAGACTTGGTGGCGACTCATTTTCTTTTTTGTTTGTATCCTATCTTGCACCTTCGCCATCCTAGCATGACTGTGGCCTCCTCCCTCTAGCGTGACTCCGTGCCGGATCCCCGAGCAGGCATGGTCACAATTGAGTTTGTAACTCCCCTTTAAACTTGTAATCCGTTGAGAAGAGGAGCAATAAGACAAGGCCATGTCATCAGAAGCCCACTAGTCCAACTACTCTGACTTACCGAGCACTCCGATCTTTGTGGGTTAGGCCAACAGCTCCATGGGCCAACCTAGATTTCAGTTCCACACGTCAACTCCACAAAGAGCCCAATCCATTGATAAAGGAGGAGGGGAAGAGGTGAGCTTTTCGCAACCTTGGAGTGTTCTGCCACCTATCTATTTGTATATATTCCCTGTGGAAACCTCGAATTAAACCCATCAATCCATGGCCTATCTTAACCTCTATGGCCCACAAGTTTCCAATCCCCATGGATCCTCACCCATAAACTATCACTAGGGCCCAACAACTACGTCTTTTATGGGAAATACATATACAGTACCACCAAGTCCAACAGCCAATTTCCCAATATATGGCCCTATAACACAATCTCCCACTCAACATACTACAATGAGCTATCAATCTTCTATCCATCCATACTGCACAATACCCACTAAGCTACCACTCACATCCTTATCCAGGGGCAGACCAGCCAACACCAACACTAGCTCAACCCTCCTTCCTTCCTCCATATGGTAATCCTCAGCAACAACAGTTCCCACAATTTCAAGGGTACCAAGGCTAGGGGTAGTCAGTCACTTTGGGGGCAGACATCAAGAAGATAATCTCAAATGCACTGGTTGAGGCAGGAGTCACATCTAGGGCACTAGTCGGCTTCGATACATCAAAGTTCCATCCTTTTGTTCTACCACCAGGATTCAAGCTACCCAAATCACCAAAGTATGATAGGACAGGCGATCTGAGAAGTCATCTAGCCACCTTCACCATGGATGCTCTACCCTATCGACATGATAATGGGCTCACAGTGTATCTATTCTGCAAATGAGGTGGTTCAACACGCTCACCACCTATGACCCCAGTGACTTCAAGATTGTGCTGGACAAGTTCCTACAGCAATACGTCCATCATATCCCACACAAGCCCACCATTGCGGACCTCCTTACTGAAAAGATGAGGCCAGATGAAGACTTCACCACTTATGCCAGCAGATGGAGGGATATGGTAGCTCTTTTAGAATGTCTATCCCCGAAGAACAAGCGGTGGAGGTCGTTGCCTAGAACATAACTGGTGTGCTCAAGGCAGGCCTACTAATGGGCGATTTTCAGACGTACTTCTAGCTATATGATAGAGTTAGAAGGGTCCTTCATAGTAGAAACCTACTGTAGACACCCCGATTTTGAAGTCACTTGGCAGCAGGCTACTCCGGTTGATGCTCTGGTTGGGAACACCAAAACCTTAGCCCACACAAGCCTAATTAGACCCCCACTGGCTCACTCTGACCCAATTACACTTAAAACTAAACAAATTAAATTAAATCCACTTAAAAGCTAATTAATCAAACAAATAATACCTTAATCAAGTAAAATTCATTTAAATCCAATTAAAATCCAATAAAACCCTAAAACCCACTTAATCCAATTAAAATC
>JAMKQA010057247.1:0-16434 GCA_024699735.1 Posidonia australis
ACTATAATTCTTGGTGTCTTTGTGATTGAATGCTTGTGTGTTAAATCCTTAAGATTATTCAGATTGCATAATAAATCTCAAAGAGTTAATTAAAACCTGAAAATCTCTATTCACTCCCCCTCTAGAGAAGCATTAGTATCCTACAGCGACCTTCCACGTCCACGTGAGTCATGTAAATCGAGATCTACAACCAGAGCACACGACAAACCCTCAAAACTCCCACGAGAGTCAACACCTGGATCACACCACACAAAAAAGACTAAAAACACACAATTCAGACATTAGACGCTACTAAGAATGTGTCCCACATTGGACATTGGGACCCTTAATGCCCAACACACTTGAATTTCACATTAATTATCTAGCTAAAGCACCACTTCTAAAACTAGGTCGTTACAGTGTTGGATATTCTGAGGCAACATTAGTTGTATGCAAAGTTCTCTAAGTGTGAGTTCTGGTGAGTAAAGTTATGTTCCTCAACCATTGATTTCTAGAGAAGGCATCAGAGTAGATCCTGCCAAGGTAGAGGTGGTAAGTAGTTGCGACAGACCTAGGACAGTGACGGAGATCTGCAGCTTCTTGAGTTTGGTAGGCTACTATCGGAGGTTCATTAAAGATTTCTCCTCCATAGTTGTGCCTTTAACAAAGTTGACTAGGAAGGGAGTCCCGTTGAGTTGGACCCATGACTATGAAGCGAGCATCAATGAGTGGAAGGCTCATTTGGTTTTCTGCTCCTATGTTGACTCTACCTTTTTGGAAGTGGTGGCTTCACGGTGTATAGTGATGCCAGTGGTGTGGGGTTGGATTGTTTTCTAATGCAGCATGGCAATGTTGTAGCCTATGTTTCTCGTCAACTGAAGGATCACAAGAAGAACAATCCGGCCCAGGATCTAGAGATGGTTGTCATGGTGTTCACCCTTAAGCTTTAGCGACACTATCTGTATGGAGAATAGTTTGAGGTCTTCACAGATCATATGAGCCTGAAGTATATCTTCACTCTGAGGGACCTCAACTTTTTTTTTTTGTCAGAAGTAAGGAGGGATTCCCTCAAATATTATAAAAGAGAAAAACTATACAAAAGTGGTTGGAACCCAAAGACCCAACCAAGAGCAAGTGCTTGACAAGGCCCATGGCCCACAAAGCCAAAAACAGGCAACAGCCAAATACAGCCCACAACACATACATGTCAATGGCCCAAACAAAAACTAGTCCAAAACAAGTTTAGGAGGAAACACTAGGTAAAACCAAAAACGGGCCAGAAAAAGCCCAACCCCCAACTAGCCACGCCAGCCTCACAACAACAAACCATACTAGGCCACTCCAGCCTGCAACAGCGAGACCCCACCGCAACCCATCTACGTGCGCACAGAGCTACAGAACCATGAAGGGTCTGCATATGTGTAACCATCTTCGAAGCTCCGCCTGTTGCACTCAGTCCAAAGTCGTGCCACCACCTCAGTGAACAGAGCCGAGATCCGACGAAGTTCCTCAAGAGAAACATGACGCCGTCGGAGCTCAGTGTGGAGATCAATCGCTGCATCTAGAAAAGTTGCTGCTCGCGAGATCACTATCTCAGGCAGCAGCACAGCCCACACTTGAGAGGTGAACTTGCAAGATCGAAGAAGATGGTCCATCGTCTTAATGTCCTTCATGCACAACACGCATCTGGAAACTATCTCAATCCCTCTCCTCTACAATGCGTCATGGGTAGGAAGTCCCCGGGACAGAGCGCGCCACACACAGAACGCATACCTGGAGCACAAACTGAAGCACGACATTGAGTGGACCTGCAGACGCCACTGGCGCACTTTTGAAGTCTTAGACAGTCTGCAAACTAACTGCACGGGTCGTATTCCAGTCCTCTGGAATAAGGAGAAAGTCCACCTTTCACTGTTGGTGCAATCGTCTCAACACATGCATCTAGAAGTCTCCTTTCCTGCACTTCCGAGTTTCGCTCTTTCAGTAGTTTATGCGGCGAATGACCTGGCTTCCAGGAGGCTTCTCTGGGAGGACCTCGTTGCTTCCAGACCCTCTCTTCCTTGGTTGCTGATGGGGCATTTCAACTGCATCCGATATGGACATGAAAAATCAAAGGGAAGGCACAGTAGCCAGCCTACGATGGACGACTTCAACTCCTTTATCAACTCCTCTGCACTGCTCGAGATTCCTATGATAGGGGAGGTCTTCACCTGGAGCAACATGCAGCAGACCAACCACATTTTGTGCAGGTTGGACCGTTCGCAGATCACCTCAAGTATTCCTTGAGGTGTTCGGGGCTTGCTATACCTCTGTGGGGTTAAGGCATTTAAGCGATCACTCTCCTTTGATGGTCACTCTCTCGCGTGACACCAGCAAGCCACGCAGCTATTTCAGATTCTGCAATCATTGGACTCACCACCCGGACTTCCTTGAGGTCGTTGCAAACTGTTGGAGCCTCCGACGCCGGGGGAACCCCACCTTTAGCTTCACTAGGAAATTGGATCACCTCAGGTGCTGCCTCCGTGACTGGGCCACCAGGTCTTTCAAAAGCATCCTGGATCGCATCTGCTGTTGTGAAGCCTCGCTTAAATCTATACAAGAGCAGTTGAGACTGGATCCCAGCTCATCAGTGTATCTTCAAGCGGAATGTAACTACAGTAATCAACTGAAAGAACTATATTGGAGAGAGGAGATGGTGGCATGGCAGCATTCTGTATCAGGTGGCTGAGGGAAAGAGATGCCAATACAGCCTTCTTTCATGCCTCTACCAGGGCGCGTCAGGCTCGCAATTGCATTCAAAGCATCACTGTTGAAGGGGAGACAGTCGTCGACCAAACGAAGATCTCTCTCTTGTTCGCACAGAAATTTCGTGCTGTTCTTAATTCCACCAATGGGTGTGGGCAGTTCCCTCCTAACATTACCAGCAGAGTTATCCCCGACGTGGATACTGCCTCTCTCTGTTCCCTGGCGATGAGGGAGGGACTCAAGGAGACCGTTCGACTACTCAACCCCAACAGAGCCACTGGGGAAGATGGCTTCAATGGCCATTTTTACCGATGTGCGTGGACAATAATCTCCGAAGATCTTCTGGAGGCGGTCAATAATTTCCTCCGCTCGAATAAGCTGTTGAAGAGAGTTAATCGAGCAATTGTCTACCTTGTCCCAAGAAGGATGTCTCGGACTCTCTGGATGACTTCAAACCTATTGCCCTTTGTAATGTGCTCTACAAGCTCATTTCAAAGATTCTGGCAAACCGTCTGAAGCCTTTGCTTCCCCAACTAATCGACCCAAATCAAGCGGCCTTCATCAGAGGAAGGAGAATTAGCAACTCTATTCTTCTGGCACACGAGCACTGCCACAGTATGCATTCGTTGCGCGGCAAGGGCTACATGAGTGTCAAGCTTGATCTCAGGAAGGCATTTGACATGATCCAGAGACCCTTCATCTATGCGGCCCTGCGCCAGTATGGCTTCCCTGACAAATGGGTGGGATGGATAGAGGAATGTATGCAATATAAGTTTGCCACAGTGACCAACGAAGTGCAGTCTGAATGGTTCTCATCAGCCAACGGGGTTCGTCAAGGAGATCCACTTTCTCCCTACTTATTTGTGATGGCTATGCAAGTGTTGTCTGACCTATTCAAGCTCGCTGCTACCCGTGATGAGCTGAATTCCATGGAGTTGGGAGGCATCTCCATTTCCCACATAATTTTTGCTGATGATCTTATGGTGTTCCTCCGGGCTGACAAAAAGAACGCCAGGAGGCTGAGGGCAATCTTGGATAAATTCACCTCTATCTCGGGGCTGGTCTTCAACTGTCAAAAAAGTTCAATTTTCTTTGGAGGGCCTACCCCCCCACCGCCGGTGGATAGTCTCCTGCTTGGGAATTCCAAAGGGCGAGCTTCCAGTGAGGTACCTGGGACTCTCGCTTACCGCAAAGCGCCTCTCTGCAGCTGACTATGCCCAGCTTTTGCGTGCCGTGGATAGCCGCCTCCAATCCTGGAAAGCCAAGCTCCTCTCTTATGCGGGAAGACTGGTGCTGATCCATTCGGTCCTTTCCGCCATTCATGTATACTGGACCGCTGTTTTTTCCTTACCAGCAAGCATTCACTGCGAACTAGACCAGAGAATGATGTGATTCCTCTGGTATGGGCTCGGACCTTCTAAATGTGTGTTCATCTCCTGGAAGGATGTCTGTCTTCCAAAGGAGGAAGGGGGCTTGGCATCCGACGCGTTAGTGACTGCAACCTTGTTGGCATCCTGAAGCTTTTCTGGGAGGTAGAGACGCGACTCCATGCACTCTGGGTCAAGTGGATGAGAAGAAAATACCTTAAGGGGCGTTCCATTTGGAGCTCGAGGCCGCCAAACTCCGCGTCGTGGGCGTGGAGAAGCATCTTCCGGTTGAGGGAGGCAGCCAGACCGCTCATGCGCTTTACTATCGGAGATGGAAGAGACACCTTCTTCTTCCTTGACCCAAGGATTGTGGGTGCTCAGACTGGACTTCCCCCTGAAGATAAATCAACAATAAAAAATGTAGAACTATTACTGTTGAATCAAGAAACAGAGATCTGTTGTTCGGAAGAAGGAAGAAGACTGTTTGTTTTCTTACAGGAACCAAGTAAAAAGAGTTAACCAGCATAATGATAACTGACTCAAACATGGACCACGACGTTCCTAAAAACAGGGATCTAGAAACTTAAAGAAAAACTGAAAAACACAAACTTGTTCAAACACACAACAGACCCACGTTGAAAGCATACGAACTAAATCCTTCAACACCCCCCAGGTGATATGTCGTTTATGCCAGGAGCTTAACTGCACAGACACCTGCTCTGTTAGCGAGTTTGTCTTGAATGGTTGTTGGAGTCTTCCTCGCCCCACCACATTGGACATGCATGACCTTTGGCCTGCAGTCCTGGGAACCCCAATCTCGGGGGGTCGTGACGCGATCGTTTGGGTTCCCTCCGGTGACCTCTTCTCCTACAAATCAGCCTGGGAAGCTATCCGTCCCCGTGCTGAAAAACTCAACTGGACCGTTTTGATTTGGGACAGGGGTGCCATCCCTCGTCAGGCTATTTGCGCTTGGAGAGCGCTCCGGTGTGCCTTTCCCACCCATGACGCTCTGAGACATCGCAGCTTGAAGGTTGTCTCCCAATGCATTCTGTGTGGTATTGCGGAGGAAACTATTGATCACCTCTTGTGGACCTGCCAGTTCTCTTCTCTTGTTTGGACCATGGCTGGGCTCGGGTCGGTTACCCCGGAGGACACCTTCCGGGGCGTGTTGCACCTCTGGGAGTGGAGACCCTGTCGCGCGACCCGATCGAAGACTGCTAGACTTTTCACCGGAGTCATCTTTGGCATCTGGTAGGAGAGGAACAAGAGGACTTATGAGGTTAGGTATCACCCCAGATCACCCCGGGTTGTCCTGTTAGATGCCATTGGGAGATGATGTCTTGGGTGATCAGAACGCTGGATGAAGTAGCCTCCGACGACCCCTTCTGCATGCTGCTTTTGCTTTGGGCTGCATGATACCATGCGGGACTTAATCTGGTGCGCTGTGTTGCTGTGATGTTGGGCTGTGGCTTAGATTCGTATTGACTTGGCTGGCAGCCCAAGTAGCACTCTGTCTTTGGGCTGCTCTGTGTTGGGCTTGCGGGGTGCAGCTCTTTGTAATACTGGCCTGTGTTCGATTTTGTTTTTGCTCCTGCTTGTGGGCTTGGGCTTGCGACTGCATCGGCTTTCGAGTGGCTTAGGCTTTGGGTTCATTCTGTATGTTGTTCGCACAGTCTGTCTTTGTGGGTAGTGTGGGCATTGTTGTTTTGGTTTCAATGGCCTTGCTGAGCATCTCGCTCCTAGTGGGGCCTTGGGGCTCAACTATCTTTGTATAGTTTTTCATTTTATATCATTTGAGGGTTTCCCTCCTTATTTCTGACAAAAAAAAAAAAACAGAAGTTGGCCCACGAGGTCGAAGTTCAAAAACACAAATCCAAACAACGGACCTCGAAACAATAACACCCGTCTAGGAATAAAATTCATAAAAATGTAAATAATTACAAAATGAATTTTAAGGGTATTACATTCAAACTACCTTAAAAGAAGATTTTGCCTCCGAAATCAGTAGGCGAAAAGGTATGAGTACTGGGCTAGGATGGCTTCCTCACGTTCCCACGTAGCCTCCTCGGCTCCATGATGCCGTCATCACACTAAAATCAGCAGAATCATTTTATTCCACAACATCTGCTCCTTACGATGAATAATCTCGACGGCATCTTCCATAAAGGATAGATCTTCCTAGAGCCCTTTTGGCTGAACTGGAATCACATGAGATGCGTCAACCGAGTACTTTATCAACATGGAGACATGGAACACATCGTGCATAGACGACATCTCTAATGGCAGATCCAACCGATAAGCAACCTCACTAATCCTTTGGGTGATCTAGTACGGGTCAATATAGCGAGGACTCAGCTTGCCACGCTTCCCGAACCGCATGACACCCTTGGTCGATGACACCTTTAGGAACACATAGTCTCCCACTAGAAATTCTAACGGTCTCTGCCTCCTATCTGCATAGCTCTTCTGTGTACTCTATGCAGCCAATAGCCTGCTACGGATAAAATCCATCGTATCCGCATACGGCGACACAAGCTCGGGACTAATCAACTGACACTCGCCCACCTCACTCCAACAAATCAATGATCTACATGACCTACTATACAAAGCTTCGTATGGCGCCATCCCGATGCTTGAGTGATAACTATTGTTGTAGGCGAACTCAATCAATGGCAGATAATCCTCCCAACTCTCTTGAAAGTCTAAGGCACATGCTCTAAGCATATCCTCTAGCGTCTGGATAGTCCTTTCTGTCTAACCATTCGAAAGAGGATGAAATGCCGTACTATAGTTGAGCACGATGCCAAAGGCCTTCTGCAGAGTTCTCCAAAACCTTGAGGTGAACCTCGTGTCTCTATCCGACATGATGGACACTTGAACACCATGTAGCTAAACAACCTCGGAGACATACAACTCCGCCAAGTGATGCATTGGAAACTTCACCTGAATGGCCAGGAAGTGAGCAGACTTGGTTGGCCGATCCACGATCACCCACACGGTGTCGTTTTTCCTCTGAGTCCGCGGCAAACCAGTCATGAAGTCTATCAAGATGTGCTCCCACTTCCACACAGGAATATCCAAAGACTGTAACGCCCCTCCAAGTCTCTGGTGCTCTGCCTTGACCAACTGGCAAGTGGTACACCTCGCCACATGGTCGGCAACATCTCTCTTCATGCCAGGCCACCAAAAGTTCTGCTTCAAGTCTTAGTATATCTTCGTACTACTGGGTGAATAGTCTACCTAGACCGATGCGTTTCATCCAACAACCTCTGTTTGGCCTCTTCATGCTGAGGCACATATAAATGTATATCATATCTCAGCTCTCCATATGCCCCAACAGAGAAATGAGGCTCTCCACTAGCCTCCAGTTTCTCAAATACAACCTAAACAAACGGATCCAACTGCTGACAAGCGATAATAAACTCTAACAGCTTAGGGCAAACAAATAGTTAGCCACCCAGGCACCAACCGTTCTCCGAGCTTGCCGCTTCGGCCTGTAGCTCAACAAATCCTCCAACATGGTCCACACCTTGACCATCAGGCTCGCCACCACGTGCATACGCCAACTCAGGGCATCGATGATCACATTGGTCTTGCTGGGGTGGTAGGACAGGCTAAAATCATAGTCTTTCAGATACTCCACACAACAGCGCTGCCTCAAATTGATGTCTCTTTGCGTAAAGATATACTTCAAGCTCTGATGATCGGTGAAGACCTCAAACTGCTCTCCATAGAAATAATGTCACCAAAGCTTGAGAGCGAGCACTACAGCAACCATCTCCAAATCATGGGTCGGATAATTCTTCTCATGATCCTTCAGCTGACGCGAAGCATATGCGATAACATTGCCACGCTGCATCAGAACACACCCTAACACAACACCACTGGCATCACTATACACAGTGAAGCCACCACTCTGAGAATGTAGAGTCAACACAGGGGCAGAAATCAGGCGAGACTTCAGCTCTTGGAAACTCGCCTCACAATTCTGGTCCCAACAAAACGGAACCCCCTTCCTGGTCAACTCTATCAAAGACGCGGCTATGGAGGAGAAATCCTTGATAAACATCCTATAATAGCCTGCCAGACCCAAGAAACTCCTAATCTCTGTTACAGTCCTGGGTCACTTCAACTGCTCACCGCCTCGACCTTGGTAGGATCCACTCTGATGCCTTCTCCAGAAATCAAATGGCCAAGGAACATAACTTCACTCAGCTAGAACTCACACTTGAAAATTTTGGTGTACAGCTGATGACGCCTTAGAGTATCCAAAACCGCCTTCAAGTGCAAGGCGTGAGTCTCAACATCAGGGGAGTAGACCAGCACATCATCAACAAAAACCACAATGAACTGGTCCAGAAAAGGGCTGAAAATCCTATTCATCAGATCTACAAATGCGGCCAGTGCATTGGTCAAGCTGAAAGGCATGATCGTGAACTCGTAATGCCTGTACCGCGTCGAGAAAGCAGTCTTCTAAATGTCTGAGTCTCTTATCCTTAACAAGTGATACCCTGACCTCAAATCAATCTTCGAGAACACGGATGCAGACTACAACTGGTCGAATAGGTCATCAATGTGGTGCAAGAGAAACTTGTTCTTCACCGTGATCTGGTTCAGCATCTGATAATCTATACACAGTCGGAGCGAACCATCCTTTATGCAGACGAACAAGACAAGCGCTCCCTACGGAGACACACTTGGCCTGATAAATCCCTTGTCCAGCAACTTTTGCAACTGAGTCTTGAGCTCTCGCAACTCCGCTAGCACCATGAGATAGGGAGGCTTCGACACAGCACCAGAAGTAGGGATCAGATCGATCGAGAACTCTACTTTCCTGTGAGATGGCATACCAGGCAAATCGTCAGGGAAAACGTCGGGATATTCACACACCACAGAGATGTTGTGAACACCCAACTTAGGAAACCCAAAATAACTATACTAGCTAGATACCCCACACAACCCCTGACCAAAGACTTATAAGCCTTCATAGCTTAAATGACAAGCTTGGGCTCACCCTGACACCCACCTTGCACAAAGAAAGACCCCATCCTCAGGAAACCCAAAATAAACTCTCCTCTGAGCACAGTCAATCAAAGCAGACTGCTGCGTCAACCAATCCATGCCGAGTATCACGTCGTACTCCTGCATGTCCATCACGACCAGGCTAGCGTTGAACTCTCTGCCATTCAATGTCAAATTGACATACCGCAGATACCTCCATGCCAAACTGTGCTCCCCTAGCGACGTCACCACACTAAGATGAAAGGTCAGTCTAGCTGGTCTCTCTCCCAACTCCGCTGCAAAAGACTCAAAGATAAAGGAGAAAGAACTCCCTGTGTCAAACAACACTTTGGCCATCCGGCCAACCACAATAAAAGAACTTGATGACCAAACAAAGCAACACCACGATGGAGAGAAACAAGAGGATGTTCGAGGAGGGCTACCGACCGCGAACTCCCAGCTCTATTCTCCTTGAAGCTACTAGGTGCTGATCTCAGGCGGGCCAGTACCGACGATGATCGGGCCCCCACTGTATGCTACTGTGCATGACGCAGATTCATTTTCTGGTCACGTAATTAAGGGTACAGGAGGTTGGAGATGACGATGTTGACTGTCTCTACTGGCGTTTGTCTCGATCCATGTTTTGTGACTCAGTCTGGTTTGGGCTGGGCCACCTGCTTGGGCCTGGCGATTTTGGTTGTGCGCTGCTTTGGGGTATTTTGGGTGCTAGGCCTTTGGGCTTTGTCTTTGGCACTTGTATTGTGGCCTACGAGTCCTGTTTTCTGTCTAGTGGGCCATGGGCCTTTGTTTTTTTTTTTTGTCAATAGTAAGGGGGGAGACCCTCAAAATATTGAAAAAGGAAGATATGTACAAGAAGAAGAAGAGGTTGGGCTACAACCAACCCCCCCAAGCATACAAAGGCCCACTACCTCCCTATGGGCTAAGCCCAATTACAAAGCAAAAGTCAAAACTAGCCACCACAGCAACATGGTAAGCCCAAAACAAAACCAGCTAAAAGCCACAGAGCCAACAAAATTCCACTAGGCCACCAGGCCCAAAGAAATTACAGCAACAGTGGCCCACCAACACATCGACACATCACCACGCACGATCGGGCCAGAGGAGCGAAGATGAGCAGCTAAAGGCATATGGTTCTACAGAACCATGCAGCGTCGATAGACGCGTAATCAGGGTCAAAGAGTCGCTTATTTATTTCATTCCACAAGCGCGAAACAACACCAGTGAAGATCGCCGACTTAGTCCAGATGGTCTCCGGAGGAACAAAACGACCCCTAAGCTCTGTAAAGAAGATAGTCGCCGCCTCCGCAAGAGAGCTGACCTGCAAGCAACCCACTTCAGGCAGAAGAGATGACCACACCTGAACAGAGTAGTCACACATCCTAAACAGATGCTCCAACGTTTCAATCTCTCTTAAGCACAGCATTCAACGGGACACGATCTGAATACCACGCCGCTTCAGCGCATCATGGGTAGGCAGTCTGTGAGACAGAGCATGCCAGGTACAAAAGGCATGCCGCGGCACCGACCTCCTCTGCCAAATCAATCCCATCCAATGGATCACAAGACCACTATCCCGGAGAGCATTCCAAGCGGATTTAAGGGAGAAGCCGTCAAGGCGAGGCGTCCACCGAATAACGTCCTCATTGCTACCAATCTCCGTTGCCATGATATCAGGCCAAATGTCATGCATCTCCATCGTGGTCATTCGTGGGAGAGCCCAGGTTCCCTCCCTGATGAACTAACTAACCGTGCAGCGAATGTCGTAGGCCAAGTCCCGTTAAAGGTTAGCACCCCCTCTGTCCCAGATAGTGCCATGAATGAGCCATGGGTCGAAGAAGAAAGAGAGCTTGCTGCCATTCCCCACATCGTACCTGAGCATACCACGTGCCTGAGGTCGAATCCATAGTATACTCCAGCAAGCCCACGAGCAGCTTTAGGGGGGCCTCGCACACCAGATGGAGCCCCCTTTGATATACTTCTGTCACATCCACTTCACCCAGAGTGCAGAAGAGTTCGTCTCGACCTCCCAAAGCAACTTGATCATGCTTGCAGAGTTGGAGTCAAGGAGGCACCTGATTCCCAGACCCCCTTCCAGCTTGGGCCTACAAATGTTCTTCCAGGAAACGAGAATACAGTTACCATTAGCATTCCCAAACCAAAGAAAGTGCATCATCAGCTTCTCAATCTCCTTAAGCACACTCGTAGGTAACAAGAAATTTACAGTCCAATGGATGTGCATCGCTGAAAGCACCGATTTGATGAGCTCCAGCCTGCCAACGTAGGACAACAACTTGGCTTTCCAGGCTTGGAGTCGCCGCGTGACAGCCTGAATTAGTGGCTTGCAGGTTCATCCTTGTGGGATTTCAACCTTCTTTGTACAGTTTCTCTTCTTTTATATATTTGAGGGTCTCCCTCCTTACTTTTGACAAAAAAAAAACAAAGCAACACCACACATTCATACAATCAGGCAAATGTCCAGATTACAAGGAGATTACAACAATCACAGAGGATTACAGAACCAACTAATGATCCTTACCCTCAACTACATCTCTCGAAGACCCAGCTCTTGGAGCCACAATGATAAACACCCGTCCCCTAGTCGACTGTTGTGGCGCGCTTCCTGCCTTCTTTGGCGATTCTAGATAAGATCTCTGAACGTGTCCCGCCTTCCCACAATTATAGCACACCATCGAGGCCGAAGGTTGCCGAGGATGAGGACAATATGCAGCGATGTGGCCCACCTGACCACAGTTGAAGCACTGGTTACTAGGGGTGTCAGAAATCCAAAAATATCCGAAAATTTGTTTCGAATATGTATTCGAAATCTTAAATCTTTATCCAAAAAAATATTCGACGAGACGAATTCGAATTCAAAAAAAAATAAGATCGAATACGGATGTTGGTACATTCGATTCGAAAATATCCGAATTCGAAAATTTAATATATTTATTTTTTTAAAATTAATTAATATATTTATATCTAAAACTTATGATATAAGTATCTAACAATTAATAAATAAAAATTTAAATATAATTCAAGCGAAAGGGCAAGAGGGGGAACGGAAGCAAAGAGTTTTCTAGAGTGAGAAGGTCTGCCTTCTCTCTAGAATTCCACTCCCGCTAGGATCTTTCAACTGCTGGCAGGGTCTTTTGAATTTCAAATTGGGCTGACAGTGTGCACGTGTCTTGCTCTGGCCCGTCTTGACTCTGCTGATTTGGATTAAGAGGATGGTTTAGCGCACATGGCCTCTTGATAGTGAGCCTTGTCATCATCTAATCCTTCTTCTAACTCGTCGACGATGCGCACCTTGGGGGATTTCCTGCCGGCATCCCTCCGAGCGGCAGCCGATGAGGAACTGGAGAACAGCAGGGCGGGCCGGGGTGACTTTCCTCGACACCTGTCTGGGGGATGGGGGGGTGTTGCCAGCCCCGGTAGGGGCGGTCGTGGTTCTGGGACTCAACACTTCCACCATCTCCTCCCTCCAGTATAGATCCTTCAGTTGGTTACGGTAATTGTATTCCGCTTGGAGATAAACCGAGGAGCTGGGATCCAGACTTAGCTTCTCCTACATGGATTTAAGGGAAGCCTCACATCGACTGATACGCTCCAGGATCCTTTTGAAAGTCCTAATGGCCCAACCCCAGAGACAATGATTGAGATTTTCCAGCTTCTTGGTGAAACTGAACGTGGGGTTCCCACATCGGGAGAGTTTCCAGCAGTCTGCTACAACTTCAAGGAAGTCCGGGTGGTGTGTCTAGTGATTGTAAAACCTGAAGTAGCTGCGAGGCCAGTGTCTCGCGAAAGGATGATCATCAAAGGTGAGTGGTAGCTTAAGTGCCGAAGACCCACGAAGGTGATACAGTTCGCAAAAGCCTCGAGGAAATCAGAGGTGATTAGCAAACGATCCAATCTACTTGAGATATGGTTGAAATGTTGCATGTTACCCCAGGTGAATGCCTCCCTTGTAGTAGGCATCTCAAGCAATGCAGACGAGTCGATGAAGGAGTTAAAGTCATCCATAGCTACCTGGCAGCTACGCCCTCCCCTGGATTTTTCATAGCAATATCTGATGCAATTGAAATCCCCCATCGGCATCCAAGGGAGCGTGGGTCTGATCGAGTCGAGGCTCTCTCAAAGGAGCCTCTTGGAGGCCAAGTCATTCAAAGCACAAACAACTGAAAGAGCAAAACACGAGAGAGCGGGGGTAAGAGACTTCTAGTTGCATAAATTGGGCCGATTGAGCCACCGGCGATAGGTGAACCTTCTCCTTGTTCCAGAGTACCAAAATACGACCCATGTAGTCCGATTGCAGATTGTCAAATGCTTCAAATGAGCTCCAGTGATGCCTGCAGATCCGCTCGATGTCATGCTTCAGCTTGTGTTCCAAGAGACAAATAATGTCGTAACTACGACGGCGAGTGAATTCTCTAATCGCGCTGAGCTTGCCGCCATCATTCAAGCCCCGCACATTCCAACAGAGGATCAACATTCAAGTCCGTCTTTGGAGGCGCTCCGGCGAGCCAGCCTTGTCAGACGGAAGATCTCTACTAGCCGTTCCAAGAAGTCTCGGGTGAACAATTTTCCAAGTCTGTTGAGCCTTCAAGATCAATGCTTCTACATCGACCTCAAAGGAATCCAGTGCATCAAAATGCAATAGAGCAGCGCTCTCCCTCCACAGCCAAAAGCTTCTTGACATGCAGTGTACATTTGTATTTCTGGCCTTTCTTCAGGGGGAGAGCCCTTGGATGAGAAAGTGTGGTCATTCCCTTATGGGGAGGCTAAGTCCCCAGCATTACCATCCCCAGAGATAGAGTCTGGAGGTTCAACCACAATCCCCTGAGTCCCTGGACCCTCATTCCTATCAAGTTCAATACACGTAGCCCTATGCTCAGGCGACAGCACAGTAGTGGGGGAAGGGGAAGAAGACGTGCTTCTAGGAGTCACCCCAGCCTTCTCCACACCCATGCTGGTCGACTGCGCAAGGGGCTCTAACTCCAGGCTTCCTGTAGATAGCTGAACTGAGAAAGAGCCCTGGTCGTGCCCAAAGGAGTTACACACATCACACGATTTTAGGATCCATTCATATGCCACAGGAACCTCCTCCAGCACCAAACCTGGTTGGCATGATCAAGCTCCTTTGGGCAGTGGAAACTAACCATGATGTGCTCTAGGTTCACTAGATGCGTCGCAAATACCTGCGGGGTGGATCGATCTGGTGCTCTCGTCCCCCCCAAAGCTGCTCCTGGGCCTGGAGGAGCATCCTAAGAGCTAGCTACTTAGCGAGAGATATGATTAGCTACACCATTGGCGATGGGAACCGCTTCTGCTTCTTTCTTGACCCCTGGTTGAACGGTAGCACGCTTTGGGAGCATGGTGGAGAGCCTCTCCGCAGGGATATGGCCTGTGATTCCCACTGCCTTGTCAGCTGCTTTATCCGAAATGGCTCCTGGTGTCTTCCAGTGATGACCACTCTAGCTATGCATGAGGTCTGGCCTGATATCCTGGCTACCACCATCAGTGGCGGCGACGATATTATCAGATGGGTTCCTTGTCAGGATGGCTTTTCCATTTCCTCTGCTTGGAATGCCCTTCGAGAGAAGGACCCTGACATCCTTTGGACAGAGATGGTCTGGAAGAAGGGGGTTGTCCCACGGTATGCTTTCTGTGCCTAGCGTGCACTGTCCTACGGCCTCCCCACCCATGATGCCATGTAGAAGTGGGGAATTGCGATTGTTTCGAGGTGTGCGTTCTGCAGGCAGGCAGTTGAAACTACTGATCATCTCCTCTGGAAGTGTACATACGCTTCGCAAGTTTTGGTCGCTCTATTGCCTGATTTGGAGCAATCCCCTGCTCCCACACTCACTGAAGCTGCGACTATCTGCTAGACGGACCTTGGTCACCATCGTGTCTCGCTCTCTGAACAACGAAGAATTGCGGGGGTCTTTACTGAGGTAATTGCTAGGGTCTGGACTGAGCAGAACATGCGAAATTTTGAAGTGGATTATGCGTTGGTGGATGTCGTGCGTTTCTTTCGTCTGGTGCACATGAACTGAAGTTTGTCGCTGGAGTTCTTCCGATGTTGGGTGCTCGCATGCTCCTGTTCACGAGCACGGGCACTTTGTTTTGTGCTGCTTCTGTGGGTTATGTTCTTGGCTGGGCCTTGTTTTAACGGGTATGACTCCCTAGACTTTTGCCATTTGCTACAGTGTTTGCTGGTTTGGGATGTGTTGGGCTGCTACAGCTTCCTTGCTGAGCCTATTTTGATCAAGTCTATTGACCTTGCTATCTCTGGCTGGTCATTACCTGTTATGGGTTAGCCTATTGCTGGGTTTATCGGTTGGCTAGCCAGCCTTGTTGATTGGGTGTGGGTTTGGGTGGTTAGCCACTATTTTGTGATTGATTTTGTATTTAGGCTTGCCCATTGGGGGGCCATGGGTCTTTGTATGTGAGTTTCTGTAGCCTAACCACTACATGTACATATTTTCCTTTTTATATATTTCGAGGGTCTCCCTCCTTACTATTGGCAAAAAAAAAAAAAAACCCTCCTCCAACACCCCATTAACCTCCATATAGGCGTTGGATGGGAAATTGAAGAAGACATTGATTTCTATACACACCCAAGCGTAATCCACCCTGGTTCCAGACATTGTTGCTTCATCCATATAAAGTGGCATCCCAGCGTGCTCGCCGCCCGACTAATCAGCAGGGGAGACCAGAACTTGAGCGGCAAATTTGGGAATTTGACCCAGATAGGCAAAGTAGTGAGCTTTTCCTTCTCGAACTTACAGTCTATAGTCCATTTCCGTAGCACGAGCGGCTTCCCCTTGACAAACCACGACCCTCCCTCCAGAGCGTGCTCCAGATCCCGGTCCTCCGAGCGTTTGAAGAGTAGAAAGCCATTGCCCCGAGATAGAACTTGAAGGTCCCCTTTCATCGTCCAGACCCGCTTGAAGTATTTGGCCAACGCAAGGATATAGGGTTTGAGGCCAATGAAGTAACCCATAAGGACACTTTCCCAGTTGGAGGCCGCCTCCTTGACCTCCTCAGGCATACAGACAGCCACCGTAACCCCATCCTTAATCACTGGAGGTATGAAACTAAGAGCCCTAGGGTTGCCTTGCCTAGAGCCCGAGCACCTCTCCTCCCAAGAGACATGCTTCTCTGCAACCAAGACTCTAGAGTTTTCCAAGCGGTTGGGTCGCGATCTGGACCAACCCTGCATCCGCTGCCGAGACCTCATTCGACGGCTGTGACGATGAGTCCCTAGTCGTCGATCTCCTCTACCACGACTGGGCACACCCCCCCCCCCCCCCAACCCCCC